>QBDW01002658.1:0-14500 GCA_003261595.1 Maconellicoccus hirsutus | reverse complement strand
GAATTAGGGTCTAAGGTCTAATGTTTAAGACAAAAATTTGAGCCAAAAAACAACTTGTTTAAAAGTCTTTTGGGCAAAGCATTAATTAAATCATCGTTATTCAATTGCAATGTTATATTACAGTTTGTATTAAGTATAAAATTTACCAATTTTTTCGTTTTTTTTTTAATTTTTCAACAGGACAACACAAACAAAACTTTGTGTTCTTTTGATTTCTTTTCTCGAAGATTTGCCGCCCAAAGCGGTCTTTTTCATCTCTTGGGTACTACGCCGCTAACGAAATTCTTCAATTTTTCGGCAAATTTAAATCTCGTAAAATTACGAGTAATTACTCTAATGAGTACGACGTCGATACGCGAACTCCAACAGAATACCAGATCCAACGTCAAATCAAAAATTACCAAACCCGTTGGGAATAAGTAATAGGTCAAAGAACAACGGTTCTTGATCAAAAGATTTATGGAAACCACCTACTGAAAAAATTTTTGCAATTTCTTCTCATTTCGTTGCTATTAATAGACTCAACAACAAAGTGGAATTTTTTTCAAAACAATTTCTCAAGTATTCCTAATTCCTTTCCTTATATTTTCCAGTACCGATGTAAATATACAGAAAAACAATACGCTTAAGCTCTTACCTCATTTACGACACCGGTGCAAACGACCGAAAGGTTATTTAGACTTTGAAAGACAATGGATAATTCGCAAATGGAATTCGCATCGGCTGATGTAGGATTATCGTATAATTCGGCCGCCGACGATAATACTTTCACGTATTCCGATTCTTCGTTCCTGATTTTCTCGATTAATTTGTAAATATTCATTGCGATACCTGCGAAGCAAAGAATTTATTTCGATACGCCTTCCAAGCAACAGGTACTCAACCAATGCGGCATTAATGCAATGGTAAATGCATTTGTTGAGATTCAGGCAAAAAAGAAGCTATTTACCATCTACTTGAATCTGGGATTCTCGATGTTCGATGATTAATACGTTCTCGTAAAGATATATACAATCTGCTTCCGGTTTGACTAGAGCTTGGGAACCTCCTAGGTACAGTTTCGGAACAGAAATTGAAAATTCTTCGAGTACCGGTGAGATTACCTCTACGATGGGTTGTCCTCGTGTACATGGCAACTGCAGAAAAACCCATAAATAAATAATTTTCCCAATATATTCTACCATCAAACTTGGCAAATACTTTGCATATAAAATAGCTCACGAAATTACTCATTACATAAACGATCACAACGGGCCCAACCCTTTTCTAATGCATAAAAAAGGCAACAAGCCACCCGAAAAGGATGTCAATAATTTATTTTTTTCAGTAACTGTTTACTTGGAGAACAATCGACATAGGTGTATAAATTTTATACAATTTTTATCGTGTTTTCCTGCAACCATCGTTAATTCGGTTACTTCCACGAATGCGATACGTATTAAAACGAGGAAGGAAATCGAAAATTACAGATACGCCCTTTCTTTACTTTAACTTAATCGGTTCAATGAGCAATACATAATGTGAAATTATAACTACGTATTACGTTGTATTTAAATGTAATACGACACTATGAGAATTTAAGGGTTTGATGTTTATTAAGCGAGAAGAAAAAGGTATAACGCTTGAGCAGGTGTTATAAGATGAATATCAAGAAGAATCGTGGTTTCCGATCGGTGGCGTTACTTGGGGTGAGTTTCTGTGGATTAATTTTCTCCACCACAAATAAATGCACATATCCAAGAGTAAGACGTCTTTTTGTTTTTTTCACAATTTAATATTCTTTTTCAATTTTTATAAACATTTGATTGAAAAAAAAAATCATATTCGTAAGAAAATTTACGTATCATCAAATCACGATAATTTCTTCGAGGACCTTTCTTCATCACATTTCGCTTCACACACTCACAAAACCACTTCAATATGCGAGACTGATAAATTGGAAAATCACTCTTGAGTCATCGAAAGTATCGAATCAACTTTCAATTACGCGCATCGCAGAGAAATTCCATTCACACGTGACCAACTTAATTAGAATACAATTCTAGAAATATTCAACAAATATGTAAGCTCTAAATTTTTTTGAGGGATATCATTACAACGGGATAATTTTTAATTCAATTTATATCCTATTTTAATTACACTGTTGCTCTACCCCTCACCCTCCTTTTTGTTCACAGATGGGAAAACGAGTATTTGATATTATATTCAATTAAGCTGCAATTTCCAAAATCGAAATTTTAAAGTAAAAAAAATTACTTGTCCGGAATTTATTATTTATTCAACTTCAATTTAATTTTTAATCAATTTTAATTATTTTTCAGAATTTCTCATTTGTTCAACTTTAGTCTGATTTTTAATTAATTTCAATAATTTTTCCGGAATTTCTCATTTATTCAACTTTAGCTTAATTTTAAATTAATTTTCATTATTTTTTCAAAATTTATTATTTATTTAACCTCGGAATAATTTTATTTGTTTTTCCAAAATTCATCATTTCATTCAACTCTAGCTTGATGCTTATTCATTTTTCCAGAATTTATTATTTTGATTAGATTTATTTAATTCAAAAACTTCATAATTTTAAAATTTAAAATTTCATCTACCTATTTATTTTTTGATTAAATATAATAAAACACAAACGAGTACTTTTTTCGATATTAAAGCAAAAAAGAAATCCTAGTCGTTATAAACGCCGTTAAAAAATAAATGAAAAATTCTGCGATACATAAGCACTACCAACAACGATCCTCAATTCATTTCCACCCGTCTTCCATCACAATACATATACACAATTTCAATAAGAAAAACACACCAAAAGAACAATAGACCGATCCTAATTTCTGCTTAATTGAACCGATTCATTTACTAGTCACAATTGAAACGACAAAAAAAGAAACGCGAACGAGCAACACCTGTTTAATTATTTCCATAATAGCGTGAAATTTCAAGCCAAACCAGAGGCGAAAATTCCTGCAATTACCGTTATTCTCAAAAATCACTAATTGGTATCGATTTTTGAAATTTTTCACCAATTTTTACGCTCTGTGGTGCAATGTAATCAAAATACGGCGTATGTATGTACAATTTTTTCCATTATATTTAGTCGTTAGTAAACCTGAACTAATAAAATGTACGAGTATTAACAAGGGTACGTAATATGTGTAACGTATCAGGAAATGGGTTTATTAATTTATGAATCGAGTGAAGTAGATGAGGTACATATTTTACAAACAATGCAAATTATTTTTACTTCAGACTATAAATTTCTGATAAGGTTGTTATCGTAAATTTGATTTAGAAAAAATTAAAAGAAAAAAACTTCAAGTTTTTAAATAATTAAATAATCTCGCATCTCGTAGCGAGAACAGTCTACGACTGGTAAGATTCTGTTTCGTTTTTTATGTTAATTATTAATTTACGTTTCTTCGCAGCGCATTTGCGTCCGGCGAAGATGGAAAGGAAAGGAATAAAAGTAAAATAAATGATGTAAATAGAATAAAAATTGGGATGCTTTAATCAGCACATTGATAAACTAAACCAAAATAAACATCAAACAGTAAATAAATCCAAAATTTTAAATGTAAACAATAAAAATTTCGCGGTCAAGAATGACTACATAAATTTAATAAAATAAAAACAAAACAAATAGGAAATAGGTCAATAATTTGAAAATTCACAAAGTAATAAAAAAATTTAAAATAAAAACAAATAAATTTTAGAGGACTGTAACAAGATATGGCTGGATTTTTTTTTTTAATAAATAGCGTCTACGTTGTAAGCATTTTTTTTTACAAATTTTACAATATTATTTAAAAAATTACCAGCACAAAGCCAAATTTTTCATCTGGTAAAATTTCAGCAATAGGTAATTTTAAAATAACGCCTTGACAACTAAACATCCACAGTGGTAGAATATAACATTAGGAAATTCTTCGGGTCATATCTCGTATTCCTTATCTTAATCGTACAAACCAAAACATGAGTTTGATTTCTGTTTTAAAACGTTCGAAAATATACGTCTTTATCGGGTAAAAAATAATGTGGCGATGGTTTTCGTTATCAGGTCACATACTTTCAATACACCCACTAATTTCCTTCAGTTCAGACGCTAGTTTTAATTTGTTTTTATCAAGATTAAAACTCGCACGCAGACGCTACGTCATGTGATTTGAAAAAGGAATGCATAAGGACTAAACGCATACCTTTGTTCTGAACAACAACTCAGCTAAATATTGAAAATTGAAATCACTCCGTTCAATTTGAAATTTAGAGAAATACTTAACACGTGTTGGGAAGCAATTCGAAGATACTGTCCTAGGGCTTTGTCGCGTTGTAATAAATTTTTCAAATTAAATGTCATATACTGTATGTGCATCAAAGCATGAATACTCATGCGTAGCTTTCACTAGGTGATAGCATTATTGAGAGATAGTTTTTGAAATGTTTACATGTACACGCGTAATGTACACTTTCGATTTGTTTTATTCTTACGCGCGTGTTACGCGTTTTTACGATGGCGAACCGACCACATACGTCATATCCGTGCTTGCGATTTTTCAATAACACGTACAGTATATACGCGTATATTTCAATTTACTCAATTGATCGGTATAACAATGTATATCAATGTTATACAAGTCGCAGGTAATAGGTGTTACCTCAGAATACACCATCGATATAGATTATCTTTGTATATTTCCATATCAAATGAGGAATTTGCAAATAATCGTGATTTGATTTGGATTACGAGCTAATAGACGAAAGGAAAAGCGAACGGGAGAATCATTAAACATTGTAAAATGTATATGAGATTATATAACCAACGATGGTTGACAGAGTTGCGATATTTTCAGCGAGCTTTTCCCTCATTGTGTTCTGAATTGCTTCCTTCTTCGTGTATTCTTAAAAGTAAAATTGTGTTTTATTAATTGCTCAAAATCACTCGTCCTGGTTTGTTTTCGATTTGATGGAAAATAATTCTTCAATGTTTAATCCGAGCTGGTGATCCCGAAAAATGACCATACACCTTTTGAGGTTTTGGCAGAGGAAATGATAGCGTCAAATCACACGACGAGCTCACCTCCCCTCATCCATATCTCACACCGAGATCAAGTAAAATAGCAACAAAAAAAAAGATGTAAAAAATCATAATAAATTCCATGTTCGCTTTTCGAGTTCCGAACAGAGAATACTTCAGTAACGAGATGATTTTCAGAGTGTGACGATGATCATTAACATGACCATTAAAAGGTACAAATTTTTGCTATACTGACCCAGAACATACCTATCTCCTTCGTTAATCTCCATTCTTTGTAATCATTTGCAAACAAATTCAAAAGACAACGTGAAGGAAAATACGGATAAAAAGAATCAAATATTCAAAACCGTTTTACGAGTACCTACGATTTGCCCTACTTACCTAGAACATTGATTTAACGCACTTGACTGAATATTCTCGTGTTCGAACACGCAACATAAGAAATTCACATAATGACGTAGAATTGTTCGGATTTTAATAATTTTACGCGTATGTGCTGGAATAATTACTGCAATGTCATATTTTCCTTCGAATAGCTCGGACAACTTTCGCAATAAAATCATTCGTTTTGATAACATTTACCCAGGCAGAAAATACAGTCTACCTTCGACTTAATATCAAAGGACTCCTATACAGGCAGTAAAAATGAAAAATTTTCAAGGTACATTGACGAACGTATTCAACAATGCAGTTCGTCGTCATTTAAATAATATAAACAGCTCGTATAAACGTTTTGAAAAACGTAATAATGAATTAGAAATGTGTTAAGTACACGCGACATGCTTTAAAATTAGCATTCTATTTAAATCTACTAATTACGACGACAAAACAAATCCTAGCCAATTTTCTCATTTGAAAGGATTTCCAATTGTGATTGATATTTACGATGAATAACGACTTCGACGATGAATACGCGAATACGTCGTATTGTAAATCATTTCAAGATTTACAAAATATGGAAATCCGACGGATAAATATTTAGAACCGAATTCAAATACTTTTCTGCATGCATTAACATTGAAACATTGTCGATGCACTCGAGTAAAATAAACAAAAGAAGTTACTCTAAGAACGTTGGTCTTCGAGTAACGAAAGTTTCGGCTTTGATTAACGTCACCTGTTCACCACGGGCTTATCTCGTTTCGAGAATTAATTCTGCGGTATAGATAATACATAATGTAAATACAGGCGGCAATTATGTATTAATAACAGAACCGGGCTTGATATACGCCCATATAGGAACCTGCATAATATCGTTAAAATTTCGCGTTATTGAAATTGATTAATTATTGTCGTTTGCCATCGTAATATGTTTATCGATGATAACCGGTTGAATACGAGTCTGAAAGCAAGACTTTAGAAATAAAAGATACCGAAAAAAAGTGAAATATGAGATATGAAATCTTTTGATAACTAATGTATGTATGTACGTACTTTGATGCATTTCCTATATTCGTAGTCGGTCATCGAATGGATAACGATATTCGTTTTAAAAGTTCTTCCGTTCGGTTTCCATTTTTGATAACGAAGTTCTTTAACCGATACATCACACTTTATGAAATCATAAGCGATGATATAATGAGAAAAATTCACTTAACTGTGTCGACACTTTCAAACACGAAATTCTACGTTAATTCATCGCACTTTTGGAATAGCCAAAATCATTCGAAACACGCGTTAGATTTTAATAAAATGAAATCGAAAACAATGGTTAATTTTGTGGTTTATGCTCGAATAAAATTAAATAGAAAATGCCAAGTTTACACGTGGTCGCTGACATTAAAATCTTACGATAAATTAAAATAAAAAATAAATAATAAAAAATACGAGTAATGGAGGATAAAAAAAAATAGTTATAACAGAATCACGAGGCGTGAAAATTCCCTTTTATTATGATAAAACTTGAAAGAATAATTCGCGGTGGTGGTAACACTGACGTATAAAAAACCAAATTTCCAATTTTATGAACAATTCATAGCGAAAATTGACGAAAATGATTATTTTTAGCTATAATTAATAAAAATTAATATTTTTAAATATCTTAACGACGAAAAAAGAACATCAAAATTGAAAAATTTAAGATTTAAATATTTAACGAGAGATTTTTAATTCAAAAAGGGAAACAATTTTCACGTATTTAGCGAATTTCGAACTTCCTGGAAGTTTTGGATTCACTGCGTCGTTAGTTTGAATTTTTTCTTTTTTTTTTTTAAATTCAAATTTTTTGATTTTTTTTCGTTTAAAAGTACTTGAATCAATAATGTATTCGCGTTGAATAGATTTACAACGAAAATGTCAACTTGTGTTTCGCGATTAGTGCGTAAATTCATTCGCGCTCACAAACGTAGGAAAAAAATTTAAACGGCGTAAATAATTCAAGTTCGATTTCCATAATAGTTTTACGGTACGTACAAAACTCATTTTCAAACATAGGATTTATGATTTATCATACATTTACTGGCATTGTACAACAATCGAAACGTAAAGATATAGATTTGTCATTGTATTTAGTGTGCACACCAGGACTAAACCTTCACTAAGTGAAATAGCGATTTTGCCGACAATTGCATCAATCCCATATCACCGGAGATATACTTATGCAAAACGTTTATATGACCAGTGACATGATGACTATAAAGAAAAAAGTGCTATTCACACCGATACTATCGACCTCGTCCTCTTAAAACTGCTTTTGTTAATCCATTCTATTCATCTTTATAGTTGCTCTCGCATCCCAACTGTACCATGCTCATTGTGAATTTATTATAATAACATCTTATTAGCGAGTACAAGGCCCATCATTTTGTAATAATCGTTACGCTTTATTTTGACTTCCTAGATGAATTCTTACGCATATTCATTTTTCCCGAAATAATACATCTTTTCAACTCGACTATAAACATTTTAATGTATGAAACAATCTTCGCCACCTTAATACCTCGCTCCTTCATCAGCTCGGAAATTTGGACATTGAACTCTAAGATGTAAGCATTATTTACTATGCGTACGTATGATTGGTATAGACATAAAAAAGATGAATTTATTTTTAAAATGCCTATCGATCATCTCGTGGTTTATTTCTGGGTTATATCAAACGAACCGATACAGTGTAAATATAAACAGACTAACTTCGCGATCATTTACCAAGCAGAAGGAATATTTTCAAACATCATGATTCACTATGACTTAAGATGGTGCTTTCAGATCATGTCCAAGTCACCGAGTGATGATTACGCATCATATCGCTTTCCAGTAATTCCCTTAGTAACCGGTTGCGATAATCGGATCTGAATTATTTTAAACGAGCTTATATTCTCGATACGTATGTAATTTTAATTCGCCGCTGAACTTGTAAAACCTTTAGTTTGCCTTATTTCGGTTCATGTTACCTTTCTCTGAGCGTTTGCGGGGAGTGAACGATGAGGGGAATTATTTAGTGTAAGGTTCTTGTAAATTATTACCTAACAGCTACTGTTTAATTGATAAATAAACTTTCTAATACACGTATAAACTTTACCGCTATATAAACATATTGCTATGAGGCAAGTACACAAGTGTTTTTTTTTTTCGATAGATAAAATCATATTAGAAATAATTTTCAAACATGTTCATTGCGGTCACCAAAAATAGCCAGTTCTTGCTCGTATAACGGGAATAGGAGTAGAAAATGAAACTTCATAAATCGTATAGACGGGTATTTTAACGGTAGTTTTATTTGAGGTAATCTTTTCCTATGCCTCATTAAATCTAATCTGTAAATATTACACAATTCTGTACCATATCGTTTTCGTGATTATGTATTAATGCAGTTTTTCATTCAAATTTCACGCCTTAATTGATAAATTGCTCGGTATCGAAGGTTCCTGTATTTGTTATGCTTAAGCAGGGCATTTGATATTGATATTTTCAAGTTTACCTATTTAAATAACGGCGACAGATCAAATAGACTTGTTCGTGAGATGATTTTTTCAAAAAATCCCAAAGTATCTGAATCCTCCCTTCTCGTATTTTTTTTTCTTAATTAAAAAATTTCTCGTTAAGATGCCATTTTCAGATCGCTTGTGCCAATTAAAATGGAAAAAAGACTCGCCTACCACGTAACGATGCACAAGCACAAATACGGCCAAATAGTTTAGATTTCCAATTAAACATGAAAACGTTTCTAATTAGAGCAACAATTTTTACTGCGAATAAAATTATTTTATTGTTTTCGAGAGTTACATTCAAACACCTAACTTTGATGTTTCATTTTTTTTATCACGTATTTCTAAAGGTGATTAAGGAAAGAATTAATCCCAAGAAACAATTCGTTTTTTATGGTGTTTTTGCATTTTTCAAAAATTGATAAAGGGTGAAAAAAGAACGACGTAAAAATAAAATCGTCGTTCTCACGAGAAAAAAGTTCAGTAGAACAATTCAAAAATATTTTATCGATTTAATCATTTATTTCGACGTGTTTGTTTCACGAGCGTGATAAATGATAATATTAGAAAATGATTTCCTTCTGTTACGTGAACAAATACGAAGTGGCTAGGTCATTGTCGATACCTGTATTTTTTTCAATACAGAATTTATTGATTTACAAAATGATTTCTTCGAATTGCTAATTCACTTATGTACGAAAAAGGCAATTAGCGTAATACCTTTAGTATTCTCATTAAGTAAAACCTATTTAGTATGAATGTGAAAATGTGTCACCGAAAATATTCAACTCGAAATATTCCAAAAGTACTTACAATACGTTGCGTTTTATCTGGAGCTATAACAATTAAATCGAAAGATTTTACATCTGCTATAAAACTCTCCGTCCCGTTGGAATTGAATACGTCTTGCTTCAATTTGGCATTTATTATCGATGGAACTTTGGCAACAAACGAAAGCCTACGACTCAGCTTACGTCCTAAAGTTGTTGATTTTTTTTCAATCTCTTGCGAATCCGTGTTGGTCATTCTTACAAGGTCGAACTAAAATTCACACACAAAAAAATTCCACTCGAGCCGTCACGTAACCGCGATTTCCTCGAAAAAATACATAATAACCACGAAAATGTTGAAAAATTTACACAAAGTACATAAATCACATCGTTAAAATTTCCGTAAAAATTACCCGAATTATACCGAAATTGGAACCAAATGCCGCGAAAATTTTGAAAACATCAACCGACAAGTTAACCGGTTTGAAACGCGCTGATAACGATACTAGATCTACCGGGCTTTACCGTTTCAATACAGTTTCACGCAGAAATCCCTCTCCTGGCGTTATTCAATGATGACTAATGCAACTGGTAGACAAAAATCACGAACATTGAAAAAGTACTATCATCGGTTGTAGCCTGTTAACTGAGTTTTTGTTAGTAAATAGGTGTAGTAATTACTAATTAAGCGGAAGTATGCATTTTTAGTAAGCAAAATCATGAATCAGAAGTCTATAAGCGTGATGATTTCTTGTATGTTTAATCATAAGGGAAAGGTTACCATCGTGTTATCTGGATTAAATTTCCGATAATGTTATCGAGAAGGCTGCTAAAATTAATTATTTGTATCATCGTGTCCGATAAATTGATTAAATTGAGGAATTCATTTTGTAACCTCTAAAAAATTATTACAAAAATAAATGAATAATTAGTTTTTGACATTGAATAAATAAATTGCTCAAATGTAATTGAACCATTTTTTTTTTGGTAATTAGACTAATATGAAACTATTGCATAAGTGCATAATTGCATACTGCATATGCACATCAGGCGTTTTTTCATACTCAAAAAACTGGAGGGAAGATAATCATTTATATACGTTGAAAATTTTTAATTATAAACTTGTCTTTTGAAAAAAAATTGTGGATGGCTTTAAATGTGAAAATGTAGTTATGATGTACGCAAAAATTTTTCACGAAATACGACAATTATTTTGGAAATTTTTTGATGGGTGATTGATGTGTATATTTGTTATTTGCACATGAATGAAATCGTAAGTAAAAACGAAATAGTTTGAAATTAGTAATCAATAATTGAAACTGAACAATAAAAAAATTATACAAAAAATTTCATGAATTTCATAAAAATTAAAAATGAAAAAAAATAAAAATGTTAGTAACGCTACCTAGCGGTATTAAAAGAAACAAGAAATGCTCGATTTTGATTCGTCGCTTTTGTTTACGTTTTTGAGCTAACAATTTACCGAGTAATTACTGAAAATTTACCGTTTTTCTTATTATCAATGGATTCGAAGTTTTTATTATCTTTATTATTATTTTATTATTTTACTTTTGAATATTCAACGTAATTATTTTAGTATTTCATTTTGAATTTATCGAGTTAATCGTGAAGTTTGTTCGAAATTTCATTACTTTCAAGTGTTGCCCAAGTAAGATAGTGGATAAATTATGTTTCTGCTGTAAAATTACATTTAGGTGTGACACTCAATATGTTGCGAAATAAATAGTTTTTTACGTTATCTAAATTTCCAACAAAGTAAAAATGGACGCTAGCACGTCGAGTAAATCGTTACTTGAAAACCACGAACAACAATATGCTGTTGTTTCGGCAGAAATCACTTCCAAAATCAATAAACTTTCCACTGGAGCAGGTAATCTTTCAGTTTATCTTTTATGGTATTCAGTCAACATGAAATTATTCATGTGTTTTATTCGTAGACGATCGTAAGCAGCTAAGCTCTGATATTGAAAAATTAATCGAGGATGGACAAGAACTGGTTAGTATGAAAATTTGTGTTGCTATAGATCATACTCTTAACTTGAGGTTGATTTCAGATGGAGCAAATGGAATTAGAAGTACGAGATGTTAATTCTTCATCTCGTAGTAAGTACACGAACCGAATCATGAGCTATAAAGCCGAATTATCCAGGCTAAGTAAAGATTTCTCCAGAGTTAGAAACGAAATACGAATGAATCGTGAGTATAACTTCAACATATGTTTGGGTTTCCGTTAGTTGCAAGTTAAAAGTGCTTATTTACAGAATCAGGCGACACCGCTGGATTATTTGCCGAATACAATGATATAAATAGGGAACAAAAACAACGACTTTTAGATACTACCGAAGAAATCGAACAGACTGGTAAACATTTATCGAATGGATATCGAATTGCCATTGAAACTGAAGAACTAGGATCGAAAATATTGAGTGATTTGCATTCGCAGAAAGAAACGATACAGCATTCGTTGAATAGAGTGAGTCATCTATGGGAAAATCAAATTTGAAATGAATTTCTCATTAAATTTTATTAATTGCAGTTACATGAAACGAATTCTGAAGTCAGAGAAAGTTCTCATATTTTATCCAATATGGTGAATCGATCGATTAAACATCGATTGCTTTTAGGAGGGGTTGCTGCCACTTTTGCTTTCATCATCGTGTGTATGATTTATTATAAAATATGAAAGGTTAGTGCATATTTGATTATTCTATTTTAAATTAAGAGAAAACGAAATATTGTGGTATAATTTTAACTGAAAACACAGTTATGCTGTGCACTGAGCTTTTGCTTTGGAGCAAATTTTCCAACCTTATAATGAATCATCTAACAGATTTACAAATGTAATTATCTGATGTTTCGTATCTTTATTCATCGAGATTATAATTTTTAATTTTTATCATGGTCGATATTTTGGCGATATTATGTGTAATTTTTGGTTTTATCTCGCTTGCTAGCTTCTGTTGCTATTTTGGTTGTCCTTTGTTACTGCTTGGTTTGTTTTTGGTATTAAGTCTCATTGAGTATTATCATTGAATTATCTTTTTCTACCTTTCAGAATAACGAGGCTGATTGGTTGTAAACTGTTGGAATGAGTTGTTGAATTTCATCTGTGATTTTTTATCGATAAATTCGTTAAGTATAATCGTACAAATAAGTTATCGTATATTGATGTTTAATTTATTGAATATATCTTGTTGCGAATGAATTAACCGAGGTTGCGAGTATTCAATTGACTGGTTAATCTGAAATTTCATTCAGTTTATCCTTGCCTAATATTTATTCTTTTTGTACAAATTCCATTGTTCCAGTACATTCGAAATTTTGACATCAAATCAAGGTATCCAATGGAAAAATAATCACATTGGTCGTAAAAAATCGCATTATCGTTTGAATTTCATTGACTTAGACATCTTGAGAGTTTGTCTGCATTTAATTTTTTCCAGTTACCGTTGATTTATTATCGAATTAATTCCGCTTTTCTTAGGAAGGTGATGTATCAATAAGGGAGCCTTGTTAAATATTTATTTTAACCGATATTACAACGTCATTCCTAATTATTAACTATTTATAATTATCTTCTAATTAATTCCGTTTGTGCATCGTGAAATATATTCTGTTACGTGATGGTTTCTCTGTATATACTTGACGAGATCAAAAAATTAATTTCGAGACGTTTGTCTGTTTTAAATATAATACGATGAAGTATATAAAATGCAGTAAAAAAATACTTGATGTTTTTTAAAAAAAAGATAAACGTTAAAAAATGAATTTTGCGAGAAATCGGGTGACTAATTTGCGGTTGTAATTTCGAGTAAATTCAAATGACGCGAAATTTATCCTAATTTTTTGTACATGTCTTCAATTTGAGGCTTAAAGTAGGATTTCAATTGGAGTCGTTTGTATTTGAATGTTGGCGTTAGTAGACCATTTTGTACTGAAAATGGTTCCGGATGAAGGTATATGTCTTTTACCTGAAAATTAATACGTCGGGTTGTTTAGAATTTATTATGAGAATGAAATTGTGAATGGCTTTTTACCTGTTCGAACGATTTAAGGCCTGCTTCTTTGGCCCAGACTGACATGTCGTCCATGATTAATTTCTTTACTTCTTCGTTTTCGCATAATTCTGATAATATATCTGGTAAACCGTGATCAGCAGCCCAGCTTTTTACTGTGGCTACGTGCGGGATTACAATGGCGATTATGCAGGACTGAAAAATTACGCGGAAGTCAAATTATTGAGTGAATAATTTATGCAAGATGTGAAATAAATATTAGTGAAGTAAAGAGACTGTTGTGGTGTTTCGTTTAGTTATGTTTCAGGTTGAAAATTAGGAGTATTTTTTTTGCTAAAAATTGTATAAATTTACTTAAACAGTGTTGCCAACTTTTTCATTTTTAATTTTTTTGATTCATGCATATAAAAATTTTATTTATTCTTTTGTAAATTTAAAAAAATATATTATTAAAAAAATTGTTTTTTGTAGGCCCAAGAATTAGTCGAAGCAAGTATACAAAATGGCGGACTTTTTGATTTTTAGGGAAGTGATATTTCGTTATTTCAAGATATAAATCGAAAAAAAGCATTTACGAAAAAATTTATAATAACTAAAAAATTAGCGTTTATGATAAAAACGTTGCAAAATGGCATCACTGTAACATTTTCTGTGAAATTTCAATATGAAAAAATTCTACGGTTATTGTCTTTGTGAAATGCAGTGGAGGGTTTCCTTAAATCGTGAAATTTC
>QBDW01002657.1:0-26265 GCA_003261595.1 Maconellicoccus hirsutus | reverse complement strand
TACGTATGTAGATGTACAGACCGTCCGGTTGATCTTAGTACCCCTCAGCGCAAAAATCCCACCGCTATAGATGAATAATACGAATAAATTATTTTAAACCCTGATTGATATTTATAAATTGATATTTCAATAAAATAAAGAATTGTAAGTTGATATTAATAATTTGAAAACCAAAAATAGTCATTAATAATCGATAATTTACTTTTTTCGTACATTTTTTTGTGCAATAATTTGCACGCACCGACGTCCCTATTTACTTTGTTTGTAACCTGTGTAAGTGTGGCCACTTTTTACGAGTCGCGTCAGCTACGTTGATGGGATTTTTGCGCTTGCGCTGACGCTGACGCTGAGGGGTACTAAGATCAACCGGACGGTCAGTACATCAGCTGCACACCGAATCACCAAGCCTATACGCAAACATACACCAATATACTTCATCTTCCGTTTGTCAGGGCTGGTGGAACGAAAACAAACATTCATCAAAATCTATCAATTTTGAAAAAAGTGCGTTTCGTTTCGTTTCTTATTTCATTCCACCACACCCTTGCCTTTTGCCCTTCACGGTCCCTTTTCCGTTTATCTTCTTTCTTCGCGTTATGTTATGTTATGTTATTTTTATTTTATTTCATTTTTTCGTTTTTTAGAACAAGCCACGAGTAACGAATAATTGCCGGCTTGTTTTAGTTTCTAAGGTCAATTAACAACGCAACAACGTTCAATCATAAATGTATAATGTAAATACACCACCTTTAACTTAGTACATAAATGTAGTTTGTAAACCGATGTAGGCGATATACGTATTTTTTAGTCATACGCTATCGATTCATTCGAATAAATGAATGAACGCGATTGTCAGGAAGCACGAATTCAGGTTACGCGGGTGCTTCATCGTCCGTTGCATAAGTACGAGTATTTTACTTTTTTTTAAGGTACTTATCATCAAATAATCATTCGTCAGCGCCTTCCTATACGTATTTTCATGACTTCTTTCAAGTTCTCACACTGCAATTTTCACCAATCATAATCTAAAAGTACCTTACAGTTACAGTTACGCGTACATGTGCCAAACCAGTACCATCTACGCGTTACGCACTACTGTACGTAGACCACCTTCTAGTTCTACATTGTGTGGTGTGTACGTGTACGCGTGCACGATAATGATGTGCCCATATGTACCGTAGCTAGGTATCGTACGCGCGATAACAACCCATTACCAATAGTCAATGTATAGTAGGTAGATCTACATACCAGGTACATATATGTATAGGCTACGCATACGCATGGTACGCATGGTACGCATGGTACGCATGCAACTGCACTGCACGGTGCGCACCATGCATACCTACTTGCTAGTTGGTACATGGAACGCGGTTCTGCCTTCGACATGGCATTTCCTACCTGAATATTTGTACCTACTGATTGTACCATCGTCACCGCCACCGCCACCGCCACCGCTACCGCCACCAACGGTCGCCGTTCAATTTATAATTACCTATCAATAATCGGCGACCACCTGTCCACCGCTCACGCACAAAATACTATGGGTACGTAGATATCGAGTGACCGATTGTTCGCGCCTCCCCACCTCCCCTTTCCTCTTGCTGCTCTCCCTGGAAAAACGAATTACTTTTTTTCGGTTCCATGATAAAAATGGCGGCAATGGCTAAAACTATACCAAACTGGACCATTGAATACAATAGCGGTTTTTCAACTTGAAAGTGGATCGACCAAATTTGATTTTTTATTAAAGAAAATGATGTCCAATTTAACATTGTTCACGCCCTTGCTATTACTTTCACTGCGGTATCAAAAAAATAGAAATATACTTTTCTGGGGAGGGAGCAGCGGCACAAATAATCGGCCATCCGATGCCCAAATAGTAGCTACAGCAGCTATCCAAGCAGTAATAAGTAACTGCATTTGTCGCCTGCTGGTTGACGTGCGTATTGCGTATTGCGCGCCCTCCCTCAACGGTGGTACGGCTCGTCGAATACGCAATCGTATGATAAATAATTATATCGCTTTTTTGGCAGAAAAAGAAAAAAGTACGTAATTCGCTGGCACATTTTTACTCTGCCGTCTGTCAAGGTTGCGTACTTGCGTAGCGGTAACGATTATCAATTATCATTAGCACCGGTACTAACTTTTGTGCAAAAATATCGCATGAAACTTGAAGAGAGAGAAAAAAAAACGCCCAAGTTGCGTCTATTATCTTCATCATCAATTCGATTAGTAACTCCTTATCGAGTACTACCTACTACCGTAAACAATCGCTTTTTGTTCAATTTTTTAAATTCTGTCGATAATTTGTTTTTCGTTTTTTTAAAACAATAGGTATACTCGTTGGTGTATCTATCATCAAGTTTTTTGTTTGTTAACTCATTTCTGATCTGTTACAAATAATTATACGATAATTCTTAAAAGTTCTTCATTCATTTCAATTTCCTTGTGTATAAGCGCGGCGGCGACGCCCTTAGCCGTTTACACGAATAGATCAGGCGTCGATGAGAATAATGAAAAGGCTTTATTTGAAAACGGAAAAACGATAATTTATTTACAATACCGGACAATGATGCGAGTACACAATACGAAGTACGTGATGTACCTACACCTACACCTATACCTATATCTATACCTAAGTAGTACCTAAGTTACCTACTAACTTGTAAACGAGTTGTACCAACAAAATACTCTGTTTTTGCGTCTGAAGTTTCAGAATTTGAAAGCTGTGATTTTCTTTTTGCCGTAATCGCTAGACACACGAGCATTGAAAAAAAAAAAAAAAAAAAAAAAAAATGAAAAAAAAAATATACATACTATCAAGTTAGTAGCTCTAGCTACTGGTACAAATACAAATACGTAGCTATGTAATATATAGTATGTGGTATGCAGTATGCATACCTTTACCTATGTATGTAATGTACTATGTAGTATGTAGTACGTACTACGTAGTACGTAGACGTGCAAGTATATGACGTAATTAGTTATTACCTAACTGTCCAGTTATAGGTTTGGGTACTTACGAAAGTTGATTCAGAATGATTTCCGCTTGATTTTTCACCGTGTGATTGGTGTCATTTCGTTCAATTAACGAGCTAAATATATCGCATAATTTTTCATCTTGCACCATACGATAATAACGTGATGCTGAAAATACGAGTATCAACGCGATAGCGAGTTTTAAAGGCGTTTGGGAGAATAAAAAATTTAAGCCTTAAATATGGGTGGTACGAGCGTCGCAAATTTACCATTAACGGTTAGAACGTGCTGGACGGCCCATAATGCCCACAACTGCGCTTGGTACGTTTCGTAACAATTCAAAAGAGGTAAAAACGGGCGGAAGGAACGATAAGCGACCATTTCGCTGTTTACTTGTTTCCAATTCAATATGGATTCTCCCAATTCGTTTAGAATACATTGCCGCGGTACTCTATCTTCCACTTTCCACGTTTGCGTACCGGTAGACACAAGATTTGCTAAAACGCCAGCCGAAAAGTAGCTTATTTCGATGGAATCTGAACGAAGTAAATCGCTGCAAACAAACGAAGCGTGAAAATCGTATCGTTCCGCAACCGCGTACGTCTACGTAACGTACCGCGAAATTTCTTACCGAATAGGATTTATCACTTCGTACTGCATCAAGGAATTTCGTAATTCGGAAAACTCGGCGATATTATTGAGCAAACCGAGGATTTTAGTTAAAACCGGTTCGCAATCCACGTATTCGGTAAGCATCTTCGTGAACAACTCTAAACCGCCTTCTTTTAAAAATACAACGCAAGTACGAGGAGATTCGTCTAGATTAGTGTTCAAGAATACGACGCATTCGTTATATTCAGCCAACTTTATCGAAGATAATCGCCTACGTTTACAGTTACACACATTTACGACGAGCCAACTTACCGGTAATATTCCACAAAGTACTTAAAGCGAAACCTAGAGTCGAATCTGCCGCTACGTCGTCCAATTTGCGTTTTACCAAAGCTAACAGTTTCTTCATGTAACGTCTTTGCGATCCGATTTCCGTCATTTGCTCGGAAGATATTTTTGCGGCTGTAGGAGTACCACAAAATACCTACATTAATAATGTTGTAATTAAACGCGTTACAAATCGACACGCCGACTGTCCGACTGTCGCTTCGGATCAGAGGGTCACCAACTAACCAGTAACTGCAAGGCGTGCGAACAACGTTCGCGCACTTGACTACCTAGTACCTACCGACGATACTCGAAATGGCCACGCAAAGTCTGTCTATAGTTTCGCTAGTAAACATGCACAAGGCGTTTAACACGAGCTTAGCGCATCGAAATCTATCCATATTAGTATTCTGAAAGTTAAAATAGGATAATTTGAGCGACTATTCGACACATACTAATAATCGTTACTCACTTGTAATATACGATCGTTACATAAAGTCAGTAAGGCGTTCTTCTGCAGTTGATAATGCTTAGGAAAGCATTCCATGGCGTCTAATGTAAGACGAGCCACTTCGCTCATTAATATCGACGGTATACCGCATAAGTCGTTTTCTGACCACCCTCCTTTGGTTAAATTGTACAAGCAAGCCGAACAAGCTAGTTGAATACCGAATACGTCCGCGTGTATTTCCATCAAATTTATCAATAACTGTAACCATCATTGTGCAAAATTTACTACATAGGCACCAATATTTGGATATGGTACGTCTCTAGCTCTCTACGTCCTACGTAGCCGTTCTATGTACCTTTACCTTTACGAGATCCGGACGGGGTCCTAGTTCGACATGATTCGACAACGTATACAAACTATATAATAAATTCTGCACAAAAGTCGTCCTTCTCGCGTATAATTTTAAGCCTAATGTTACTTGATCCAAAGAAGCAGTTCCGGCAATCTACAATTTCCGCCCCCAAAAAAAAAAAAAATATATATCACTAAAAAAAACGATGTTTAATCACACCGGAGACAATTGCATGTAGTCTAAACTCTACACCAACCGCACACTACATAATCCATCCACCGCAATACTCACTCGAAGATTACTACGGTAGTCGATATTTCGCGAATTGAGAAATACGTCGCTACGACACAACCCCGTGTCTACCAGTCCCAAAAATGTCAAATTTTCGTGTTTACGAATGAACTCGATGACGTGTTTCTCTTTCAAATGTTCTTTTCCTGCGTACATCAAAACATAATCGTATAGGTTGAAGGTGTTCCGTAGGTACTAGGTAGCCTACGTGGTACGCAACTACACAACTACGCACTACACACCATAAGTATACGTGTATTTTACCAAAGCAATCTTTAAGCTAACGTTAGTCGTTGCGTGTTACACTTACCAGAAATATCGAAACCATTTAAATGAGGTAACTTATCGACGAAATGAGCAATAGGGAAGTCATGACGCTTCTCAGGCGTCGTAATAATACTAAACGCATTCGTATCCTTTTCGAACGAAACGTCCAAATATCTGAGCTCCTTCAGATGAAAAAGTACGTTATCGTCGTCGGAGCACGCTTCATGCGTGTACGGCGTTGACGACGTTAAAAACTGCGAAAAATTAACGCAAATAGCCAAACGATTTTTGTCTAATGCATAGTTATTGGGTAAACGCAATTTTATGACTTACGTCGACGTTCGCCATGAATAAGCTTTTCAATCTATACCTACACTTGAGCAAAGGAGATATATCGTTGATGGCGGTATAAGAAATGTTCAGAGATTCCAATTTCGGTAAATCGTCCACGATAACATCGAGCAAGTGAACATTCATGTTAGTATAACTCACATCTAATTCGCGTAAATTTTTCAACAAACTAATCCACGTTTTGGTCGGAAAATACCTATTGGAATGAAATGAATGCACTTCGTCGTTAGTTGACTTTTTAAAAATTAACAGCATCGCGTTGTGTTCGAGAGCATAGATTCTTGCTGTCGTTCGTACCCGCCAGAATCTGAGAATATCGCGTTCGACACGTTCAATTTTACTAGATTAGTTCGCGTCCACTCGTTCAACGCATCGATTAATTCGTCCACCGACACCTTTAGGCGATTTACTTGCAATTCTTTCAATTTATGTTTTCTAAAAATCTCCAAGTCCTCGTTGCCGATGAGAGAAGCATCCGGTATCTTCAGTGTCCTGCGGATCGCACAATACAAATTACTTAGCCGACTAAATACGTAGTTTTGTCGAAAATTGATTAGCGAGACGTACCGCAAGTTGGTGTTTTTAGGTTCGAACAACGAAAGCGTTTGACTATTAAGTATTCCGTTCGAACTCAACGTTGTAATTATCGTTTCAGCAAGTTTTTCTGGGATGAAAACGGAATCAACCAAATTGAAAACATCATCGTCGCAAGTTTCGGCAAGTTGTTTCAAATTTTCGCTTAAAACTCGAAGCGACAATTCTGTCAACTTGGGAAAATAGTCGTGAAGATTCATAGCTATTTCTTCAGCAAGCTTTTTTTTTTCAAAAATCCATCGCGTAAACGTTTAGCGTTCGATTTGGACCATTTCAAATTCCCATTGAGTTATTTCCACGCCGCAGCTGGTTGGGCCAATTGTACATGATGTCGATTGTGTATACATAAATGATGTAGCACAATCTGTAATACATTACGTAGTAAATGTATATAAAGACGATTGACATAAATTTCTCATTTTTCTCTTCCTTTTATCAAGTTATGCAATGCAACAATCAGCAGGTTACAACTTACGTATCAATACGTACTCGAATTGGTGATTTATGTTTAATAATCGATTACATACTAAACAGATTTTTTCCCGAATTAGAAGTTTGAACGGTTACTGGAACAAGAATAATGAATAATAAAAGTACAACGGTTCCATAATTCACGAAAATTGAGAATGAATATTCATTACGAAGAAAAAATGGCGCAATTCAATTTACTTACCAAATTTTTTTTTCAGAGCTGTATAAGTTGTAGTAAATTTTATAAATTTTCGATGTTGCTGATAATAATGTTTGATATTAATGATAACAAAACGGAAACGCAAACGAAACAAACAAATTTGAAAATGATTCATGGTCGTAACATGTCATGTCATGTGGTCATATCTAGTCATTCCGCGTCGTTTTTACATAGTTTTTCGTTTAGCACTGCAACCTTGCGGTAATGGCATGCAACTTCAGACTTGGAACCTATAATAATCACTTGCCGAGGTGGGCTGATGACACGGACCCATTAATCAGTCAGTGATCAAATCATACTTTTGGTCTTTTACTCATCTAGATTTCTGTACTCTATGGTTCTTGTTCCACTTTTTTTTTTATTTTTCATAATAACATAAAATGGACATGAATTAATGAAAAATGCGAATGATTTTTTTGATGTGGGTTCCGATTTTTCATCAATGCAAAAAGTAGTGAGGTGAAGTTCCAGGGTTGCAGTTACGTTACAAAAATAGACATTTAGGTAAATAAATGAGGACTCCTTTTCACAATTTTTTTTTCATGTTTTCGAGTAGTTGTATTTTCGTTCTATTATCTGCTGAGACTATTTGTTTTTCGTTTTCCCGTTGTGTAAAACGTATCAATTTAGTAAAATTTCAGGTTTTTGATGAATCGTTCCTTGTGTTTAATTCATCGCATTGTTAAGGAATTGTTCAAATTAAAAAAAACAATCATAAACGCGTTGATGCCATCTTTGAAACTACAAGTTCATCATCGACAATTTTGTTCATCGTTTTTCAATATTCAAATTTCAAATTAGTATGTAGTAAACTGCGGTTTCTTTTCTCGTTGTCGTTCTCTGTTTACGCGTATAAAAGATGGAAAAATACGCTATCGATCTGGAAAAAGTTCTCGATGACTTCGAATTCAGAGAAAGTAAGCAAACGTTTTATTTCTTGTTGTGTTCTTGTCCAGCAATTGGAATCGTTTAATTCAATTTTTCATTGTTTTCAGAACAATCTCATAAATTTCCTTCAGATCAACGTACGTTAAACGACACTTTCGGGTCTAACTTCGATATAAACGAGAATGTAAGTGTTCGTGCAAGTATCACCGATTTTTGTGTTCTTGACGGTAGCTAATTGTACGAATTTATTTGTTGAATTAGATGTATTCGCGTCATTATCGAACTCCAGCTACAAATTATAGAAGACCGCCGTTCGAACCGATGAATCTAGCTGACGCGGATTTTTCTATCGCATCAAAATCGTCGTCGTGCTTGCAAACCGCTGCCACTGCGACCAGCGATCCCTCAAACGTTAGTTATCCGACTGATCAGAGGCCAACCGCAGCATTATTGCGTAATGACAACGACGACAATGGCATCGTTGGTGTAAGCGACGTGGAAAGCAGCGATATCGAATCTAGCTCGGCTGTCGCTTCCAAATACAGTTGCGATTTCAAACTGGATCAACGTCCCGTACAAATCGATTTTTCGTTCACTTTCGACTCGAAGGATTATGCGCCCGACTTGATCGAGTCGAATCGAGATTTATGTGCGAATTTGAATAAATTCGGCCTCGCCGAAAGACATTTACCAGATATAGCTTCAGCTAATATTGCTGCCTCTGCTCCGCTGGAAGAAAACGACCGAGTTGTAGACGAAAGTTCATACGGTATCGTCGACTCTGCCAAAAGCGACAAACAATCGTCAATCAAAGATGAAAGCGTCATCGTTGCTCGTAACGGTACGCCGTCGGAGGTGAATGACTGTGATAGCGCCGAAAAACTCGTCAGTTTTCGGATATCAAACGACGTAACCGATCTAGCACTAAAACAGTATTTAGACGAATTAGTTGAAAATGAAAATTTGAATTCTCAACACGAATACACGACGACTGGTTCGGACTTGTCTCCTCGTAATGACGATATTGCCGAAGAATATACTGAGATTACTGAAGATTGCTCGTATAGTACGACCGCCGAACTGGAAGATAAAGCCGGTAACGATACCGAATGCAGTAGTAGCGACAATTTTGACGCTCCCAAATCTAGCTTTAGTTCAGAAAACGATAATCGAGATTATCACTTGCTGTCCGACAACGTATTGCTGATTTCAAGCAGCGTCGATAGTCAAGAGAATTTTGATAGTGATTGCGGTGTCCATAACGATAGTACTTTTAACGAAAACGACAACGACCACGATAACGATAACGATAACGGAAATAATTTGGCCGATCGTCGTTCTTCGCCGATTGACGAAGACGCGTGGTCGTCACGTTCGGGCCAAAATGACTTCGAACGCGAGCTTGTGTCCGATCTCGCACCTCCGCTGTACCACACGCAATCGGCTAACGAAATGTTACGCGAATACGGTATTAAAGAAAATAATAATTCTCAGTCGCCTGTACCTTTCATCGAAACGGAAATCGAACGAACGAAGCCATCGTCGTGCAGCGTTGGGGAAACAGCGAATGCGACCGAACACCTCTCCACAGTTTATAACTTGACAGCTGATCGTACCAATAACCACGAAACCACAAGTCAGGTTATCGTTGACGAAAATGCTGCTTCCGAAGGGTGTATTACAACGCCTGTCGTCGTTAATTATCGAGATAATTTTAACGCATCTCCGAATTTCAATTTGCAAACGTTAGATTCCAAAACAGCGATTTTAAATTTCGACTCTAGTCATCATCATCATTATCATCAGGCACCGCGTCGTTTAAACGACTCAATAACGCCAAATTTACAACACGCAGCAGGACCGTCTAGTGACTGCGAGCAACGCTGCGGTGAGCTAGACGCTTCATTCGTCAGTTCGAGTAGCGCAGATCTCGATCATGTGCCCATTGAAGAAGATACATTCGATGACAGTTCGTCGACGAAACCGCAACGTCCGGACTCGTTGAATTTACTTCATACCACGCAAAATAACGACATGTCGTCCACTAGCGCAGGTATCGTGCCTTTAATTTCGCGTTCGCTTTACTCTACCGCAACCTTGGCCACGTTTTCACCCGATGAAATTTCCTCTCGACAGACTCCGGATCGCTGCTAAGCGTCGAAAATCGTAAACTAGGTAAAGAAGCGCCGTATTGGGTACCGGATTCGGATAGCGCGGTTTGCATGCTTTGTCAATTGAAATTTAATCCGGTGATCAGAAGACGTCATCATTGTCGAGCCTGCGGAATGGTAAGAGATTAATTATTCGTTGATGAAAAACCGTACAAATAATGCAATTACGTCGCCGCGCCGTCGCGATGTTGACTTTGACTCGGCTGTTACGATTAATTATCGTAATTATTATTGTCGTTGCTAGGTCGTTTGCGCCAAGTGTAGCGATAAGAAAGCAAGTTTGGAGTATTTAGGCTTCAAAGAAGATCGAGTTTGTCATACGTGTCACGGTATATTACAAAAAAGTAAGATTAAATTTTCGTTTTCGCGTTTGTTTTGTTTTTTCGCCGCTTCTTTCAACTAGTACCGTATTGCTTCCGCCTTTATCGACAGCAGTTAGTAACGCTGAACCAGATATCACGTCCGCTATGAAGAGGCCAAATCCGAATAACCCGATGGAGTACTGCTCGACGATCCCGCCGCTAATGCAGGTCAGCTCCGCTCATCATCCGACTCTTTCGGTATTGGTGCCGAAAGTCGGCGTTCTCAAACGTGAAGGTGAACGATAAATAATCGCGCCGGCGCCGGCGCCGCCGCCGCCGAACGACCCAACGCGAACTCGTCATTTTCACTCTGATTTTTTCTTGTCTTTTCTGTTTTCCAAGGTCGGGCAAGAACTAACAACTTACCTAAACAAGTAATTTTTAGCGACGGAATTCGACCCGGCGGCGATTTAACGGAATTAGATGTTACTTCAGAGCCGAAACTACCGCTGCGTAGGTCCTCTCGTATCACGAAACGAGTTGGAACACCACCCGGTACGTAACCGTACGTAATTACGTATACCCGTATAGTATGTGTTGCTCTGTTGTTGCGCTCCAACTCCCAACGTTTTTGTAACGAAATTCCGTCTCGTTGCGTGTTTTAGCCAACTTGACGATAAATCGAAGACTTTTAAATCCGGATACGCGTAGCTTCATACCGTCCGGCGTTGATTTACCGCCGCTGGTTAGCAAGGTGCAAGGCGAATGTATTTTCACGGAATTGGAAAAACCTTTAACGGTAGACAGCGAGCCCGTCAAATTCGCGATTAATCGCAATCTGTTTGTCGCTGTGAAAAGGCTGATTTGTAAGTTTTCTACGATGTCTTCCGCTTCATCCGAAACAGGTCTATTTACGATTCGCGTGGTTTTATTTCGTAGTGGACTGTTGCGTTCATAAGGAAGTCTGGTGTGTAACGACTGAAGGTATGTCTTGCGTCGGTCACGATGAAATAGTTTTCGTTTTAGAGATCATCGCCGACGAAAAGCGACCTCCCAAAGATATTTTTTCTACAATCAACGTACTTTATCAAGAAGCTTCTAAAGGTAAAATACTGTACCAAGCGGACGTTTGCGCGTTTTTTTCGCAGCATTTTTCAAATCGTTTACGTTTTCCATCCAACGATCAGGTTCCACAGTAACTGAAATGTCATTCGCTGCTCCGTGTACGAATCAGTTGTTCGAATCTAAAGATCATGGCGGCTTCATTTTCATTCGTCCTACATATCAATGCGTACAGAAATTATTGCTTCCCAAGCCTCCGTTTCTTGTAGGCTTACTTATTCACCGGTTAGAATGGAAATTCTTTTTCTTTACTTTTTCTCCTTTCGTTTTTCATATTGAAAACTAACGAATTCGCGTTTTTTCACAGATGGGAAACGCCGTGGGCGCGACTTTTTCCTATCCGTTTAGTTTTACGATTTGGCGCCGAGTATCGTTATTACCCTTGTACTTTGGTTTCCGTACGTAACAGGCCGGCTCTATTCTCAGAAATCGGTCACACCATTTTCACTTTGTTAGCCGTGAGTATCGATAATCGATAAATAAATTAACAAATACAGTATAATTATATGAAAAGAGGCGTCCGTTCGCGTTGTATTTCGTTTGTAGGATTTTAGAAAATACACCTACACCTTGCCAACGGTACGCGGCCTAATGATCCATATGGAGGATAAATTAACTACTATTTTACTTCCGAGAAACAGATACGATCAAGTGAGCAATTTTCTTCTCAAGTACCTGATACTTCCTTACCAATCGTAAGGAACAGATAACTACGTATAATATGTAAACTTATTTTGCGGTCGAAAGGTTATTCGCGCTTTAAATAATTCCGAAGAGAATGTGCTAGCTTTCGCCGGCAACATCAGTACTACAGCAGATTCGCATCTTGTATGCATACAATCCATTCAACAAGAAGACACCACCTACCATACGCAAGCTATAAATATCTTAAATAAGCCCAGACAAGGTATGTGATGTAGCTATAGCTACGTATGTGTAATCGTCATCTCTTGATATTTAGAAAATACTCGCGTATTTCGCCTCCGGATTTCATTCGTTTCACTCTGGTATGATTGGTTTTCGCATTTCGATTTTGTTGCTCGACCATAGTCACCGGAGCAAGTTTCATCGTGTTCAACGGCTCTTTAAAACAGTGCGGATGGTCCGGTAAATCGAATATCGTCGAAGACGGCCTTATGGTGCAGATCCCCAGCGAAAGCATGACCGCTTTAAGGAACGCGCTGCGGCAAATGAAAAATTATTCGATCGGTTGCGGGCCTCAAGCCGAAGAAATGGTAGTATTGAAGTGGGCGCCGGACGATGTAAATTTCAATATCGGGTATAATTTTTTGGTTTTCGTTATTTGTACGAGTACGAGTACGCGTACTCGTGTTCGTTGTGGATAGGCGACGTGTAATCGGTTGCGTATACGTGTGCGTGCAGCGTGAAAAGCGAAATCGATAGTCGAGCGTTAGACGGCGTTCCTTCCATTCGAGTACACAACGGTGTCGATTACTCCGGCAACTTGCGTCTTATTCGATGGACCGAAGTTTTCATCTTACAAGTAGTCTTATTCTATCGAACGTAATCAAAGCATTTTTTTTTCTATTCTTGGTACTGTTTTTCAGTCGGAAGACGAAGGTAACAACAAGACGGGCGATTCGATTAATATCAGCAAGCTAGCGGAATCGGTTGCCAAAGCCACGTGCATCGCTCTTGTGCCTTTACTTGACCTGTTAGCTACCGCTAATCTCACAACGCTCGCAGTCAGAGCCTCTATACACGCCGAAAATGTACGCTCTTGCTTTTTCTCTCTCCTCTCGCCGTTGATGGCACATTTAAATGTATTTTTGACTACGAAAAAGTTATCGTAATTTCACGACTGTACGCGCAGGTCGGTTACGAAGCGGGAAGTCGAGGCGAAAAGTTGCCGCCCATCTATATGAAAAGCTTGGACGAAGAACTGATCGCTGTTATACACGAAGCGGCTGTTTCCATGCGAGACGTTGTGAATCCTATCGTTTTAGAACTAATTTTCAAAGTCATGGAACAAGGATAACTATAGTGTATGTACGTCTGCGTGAGTCGTATACGTTAAAAGTACCAGTTACCATATTTCTGAAACGATTATCGTTATCGAAAAACCAATAATTATCTACACTTATTCTCTATTTCTTTTGTCTGACGTGTTATCATTATGTTAAGTTTACATTTTTATGGCATACATATGTATTCTGTATTTCATATTCCATATGTAATATGTAATGTGTACTGTGTAGCGTGTACTACGTAGTAGGTGTGTAATGTATATACTCGTATTTGTATTTTGTTTTCTGTGTATAGTATGTAGTGTACTTATTACACATATTTACGTACGTAACAAATTGGGTATATCGCGCGTCTTGCGCATTTACCTGCCAACGAAACCGTTCATCGTTTGAAATACCTTAACCTAGTGATTTTTCATTCCCGCCTCAATGCTGAATGAACTCTGCTCACGACGCCATGATCAACCATATCATCTAACGATTGGGCGCTTGAATACATAATTACGCGTGCATACGTGCATACTATAGTACATCACATACGTACATACATAGTGTTTTGCATGCATGTATTTATAAATCGATTCGTGTATTTCGTCGAATAGAAGATACGCACATTTGAATGCCGTTTATAACCTTTTTAAGTTTGTAACAATACGTATTCCTGATTTTTTCTATCGTGATGTTGATGATGATGATGATGATGATGATGATGATGATGACGACGACGACGACGACGACGACGACGATGATTATGATTTATGAAAGTGATAGTGAAATTGTTTTGTGATGTTTTTTTTGTCTTGTTTTCTGTTTTATTTCTCCAATTTTAACTAATAATACCTACACCTAGAGACCTAGTATCTAATTACCTTTACCTCTACCTACCCGATGTTAATTTTGTGTAATATCTTTTAAGCATTATAACTTTTTTTTTGCTTCAGTGATTACGATAATTATTATTACATACATATTTTAAATAGCATTATTTTGTTCAGTTGTTATCATTTTTCAGTTCTCATTTCTTCTACTACAACTACCAGTGCTGTTTCTATATTACCTATCATAGTACAAATGTCGTTTACTATTCTTGTTATACAACCAATTACAAAGGTACAAACAGCCAACAAGCAACGTGGAATTTTTACGTTATTGCGTTTATGTAATTTGACGGAAGAAATTTTTTTGTACTCATTTTTAGGGAAGTATTCAGACATCAGATATCGAAGTAATTGTACGTATTTCATTCCGCATTGCAGATAGCGATAGAGATACAGATGGTGTGTTTTATGGAAATAACGTCGTACGAGTATTCAAGTATCAAGTAAGTAGTATGCAAAAAGAGAATAGTTCAGCATGAAATCAAAATACAGAGCAACGAAATCGAAGATGTTGAAATTTTATTGCTTAAATAATATCACAAAAAAATAAAATAAGATGATATAGATATTAAAAAAAAACAAACAAACAAGACGCAGTCTTTACGAAGATCAATTGTACGGGGTTTGCTACGGTGATGACGTGCTTTATTTCAAAAAATCATTTATAACTATAACGGAGAACAGTACACGACGGGACAACGGCAGTAGCTGATACTTAACGAATTACTTAAAAATGACTAGAGTACGAAAACACACAATTATCGTTTAGAAAATAAATACGCAACGCTGTGAAGCTAATCGCAGGTAGACAGTAAATTTTCAAGCTTATAAAATGATGTTACAGGCAATTGAAAAATAACGCGTAGATACTCGTAATTACGAATGAGAAGAGGAGAATCAAAAAAAAAAAAAAAAAAACCGCGAATTATGGGTAGTAGACGACTACTCATTAGTCATTACCTAGTACCAGCTGTTCATCATTAATGAATACACGTAGACGACTAGACGTACGACATACTGTAAATGTATGTAATTGCTACAGGATCGAGAGAATGTAGAGGGATGGGGGTTAAATTTAGTTTGTAAGCGAGTCGACGTCAAGTATTAATATAAATGAGTGTGTAAATGTTTTTGCATGGACGATAGCATGGGAAAGGTTTTTGCACAAACGCTACACGAGTATCGGTTTTCGCCGGTATGCAGACGCTCGTGTCGTCGGAAACTGGAACCGTCTGCGAACGCCCTAGAACATATAGAACACGTAAACGGCTTTTCACCCGAATGTATTCGACGATGGGTAAGTAAGTGCGATTTAGTGATGAAAGTTTTTTCACAAAATTCGCATCGGTAAGGTCTTTCGCCGGTGTGAATACGTTTATGCGATACAAAAGTAGAACTAGTGGCGAAACTTTTTCCGCAAACTTGACAAATATAAGGACGCTCTCCGGTATGTATTCTCATGTGTTTCTTAAGTCCGCACGAATCGACGAAATCGTTGAAACAAACGTCACATTTATATCGTTTCACTACGATACCGTTAGGTCCGTGCGTTCGTTCGTGTTTCACAAACGCCGAACGGTCGGAGAAAGCACGATTGCATAACGGACATTGGAACGGCCTTTCGCCCGTATGCGTACGTTTGTGCGTAACCAAGTGCGAATTTGACGAGAACAATTTGAAGCACACGTCGCATTCGTATGTTTTTAAATTTTTATGATAACGGTCGTGACTGAGCAACGCAGACGCCGAAGGATAACCTTTGCCGCATACCTGGCAATGGAATCTCGATTCCGTAAATTCGCCGTCTCTGATCAAGTTTATCGGTTGGTTTAAATTGGTTTCGAGTTTCGCGGCAATTTTCGCTCTTTCGTCCAATGGCGCTGGCAATTCGTCGTCTTTGGACATACAATCCATATTCTCGGATAGGATCTGATCCGAAGACGTAGAGAATTCGTACTTGACCGACAACAATTCATCTTCGTTTCTTCGAAAATCATCGAGCATATCTTCTTTCCTGTAATCGTTTAAGAAAAACGATGATGATGACGATGATAATACGGCAGAATAACGTCGGGCAGCGATCTTTTTCTGAGGAAATATTTCAACTAACCCTTCGTCGGACACGGGGAAATGCAATGGTGATAAAGAATCGGACTCGATACCTCCGACCCATGGCGGAATGTAAGTTTGCAACGAACCGCTGAACAACATTGACGTTTCTAACATGGGTAAACTATCAGAACTAACAGCCAAATTCGTCTATCATAGGTCATACAAAGCGAAAAGTTAAAAATTATTTAGAAAACATCGCCAATTACATGCTTTCTCGCACAATCTAAACGCTAATTACTCTTATAAATGAATTCCTCCTGTTTGTAAGAAGACTTCTATGGCAAGAAACCAAATCGTCGTTTCCTATATCCATACGACCAATGGACAGCCGTCAGCAAAGAGCTACTTGAATTATGAAATTATCCGCAGACCACTGAAAAACACCGAAAAGTAATCATATTTTTTCACATAAACGTAATTATAGCCCTAAGTCTAACCGACGACGGAAATAGGACAGTGAATATGTTGACGCGTAACCATTCAGCGATTGGTCTTCGGTCAGTTTACTTCGTTCCTACATATCATCATTTATTGCAGATATCCGTTGAAAACAATAATTTAATATGGCACATGGCATACCTAAGAATAATAAAAATCCAAACAAGGACGAAGATATTCAATAGAAAGACAATACTTCATCGCATTTGATCGGCTTCGACGAATCGAAATATTTCTTTCATCCTTTTTCAAGCGGATAAGCATTTACGATTTATGAAAAATGACCAGCATATTCGTTTGAAGTTCACAAAATTGAAGACTTCGGCGGAAATAAAAGAAATGTTACATTATAACAGAAACGAAATAAAATTTGATTTCATTACAATCTTACTGTTTGAGTTGAATATCAAAAAAATTCCAAGAACATGATAAGTTATCTTAATTATTCGTTTATTTATTTATTTAGGCAAATTAATTCATTTCATTCGCACGACACGTGATGAGGTAGCCGCAGGGTAGACGGGACGGGTGATATGTGACCGTGACGTGCGAGGGAGATGACGTGCCCGGAGTGGGAGTAACGCAGAGTGACAGGTCAAGGTTCCGACGTTCCGACTTGCAACGTTACCTATGGCTATGGACTATGGTGAACTCCATTTTGTTGGTGGTGGTACTCGGTAGTTGGTACGAGGCTTGAATGACGTCATTGACGTCATCTTATACGTTATGACAACTACCTTTCTGATTATGCGAATTTGATATTCAAAATTATCATTTCTATTCAAATTCAATGGTGTTTTGGTTTTGAAAATTATTAAAAAATAAGTTCGTTCCGTTTTGTATTTCGGATTTCTAAGTATTACGTATCGTATACAAATTTAAATTATTACTTTTTCCCTTCGAAAATTACAGTTTAAAATTCCAAGTTCAATAACCTGTGATGATTAATAAATCGTGTACTTACTTGTAAATTTTCAGCATTTCAATGTTGCATTGCGTATTCTTATGCTCCAATGTGCCATAACTTAATAGCGCTTCAGATTAAATGCACCGAATGTTTAGTTACAAATTTATTCTCGCAGAAGTATTGACAGTTTTTCTGGTTTCTAATTTGTCTTTTTTTCTTTATTTTATTTTTGAACTCCATTGTAGCGATGACTAAATTTCGCCAATGATGGATGCTTCATGTAACAAGGTTTTTAAGCAGTTGAATCCTATTATGCAAACCATTCCTCAACACGTTCGCAAATCTGAATGCACGCCAGCGCGTGAAATAGGTAAATATTGTGACTAGTTTTTAAGGTAAAGGTATTCAACTACGTTTTTCGACGTAAACTTGGCAAAAAGTTCATTTATTTCTCGTTCGCAGCTCACGTTACATGTGGAACGTTCGATTCGATTAACGCGTTGAAAAGAGGTAATATTTCAAAAATGAATGGAAGAACGCGATCGGCTTCACTCGGAAGAGATAAAAAATCAGGTATGTATTGTATGGCTCGTATTTCGTCGACAACGTAACGAAATAACAGATAAACCTATTTTGATGATTATTTGTTTACTTTTGAATTAGATTTGAAGGCTAGATATTGGGCGTTTTTGTTTGAAAATCTACAGCACGCCGTCGACGAACTATATCAAACTTGCGAAATGGATGAAAATATTTCCGAATGTAAAGTAAGACGAATTTAAGTAACGTAACATTCTCGAACGCAAAACGAAACGAAACGTTTTATTAATAATTTTCTCGACATTAACGTCAGGAAGTAATTTTGGTGTTGGAAAATTACACGAGAGAATTTCACAACTTGACGGAATGGTTTCGAGTAAAGTGGGAATACGAAAACACGCCTCCACCGCAACGGCCTAATTCCCTTGCTTGGGAAGTACGCAAGTCCTCTCCCGGAAAAGTGCGTTGAATATGTAAAAAAAAAGTAACAAGCTCGTACTCCGAATTGATTACTTTTTTTTCTTCGATTTGTTTTAGATTTTCCGCAAAAAATACCAACCAGCTCTAAATGGAGTCGCTTGTCGCGAATTATTGTTCGAATTAAGTAAAGATTCGTCCTTCGATGATGGCGGAATGAAGCGGTTTGCTGCGAAACCGATTATAGGAGAAGGCGAGTCGAAAGTTTGTGCAACTTGCGTTTTACGAGAAAACGGAGACGCGGAAGAAGAAGAGAAATCGTCCGCCGAAAGCGTAACGAACGCGGTAGTGGTGGTATCAAGTGCAAAAGGCGGCGCTCTGGTTGAAAATTGGTCGCAAACCGACGAGGGTATTGCTTGTACGGCAATAAGAAAACCATCGACGAACGTCGGTCGAAAAATGACATCCAATACTACGTCGTACCTGAAAAAAATGTCTCGAAGTTTTACGATTTCTAACGCGTCCGAAGTGAGAACGCCGTCGTCGTCATCGTTGACAACGACGACGACGACTACGGCGACAACGTCGTCTCTGTCGTGTACGAAGCGTCTTCCGGTGTGCGGATCACCGAGAAAACCGGTACCTGGTCGCAATACCGACGCACCGGAATTCGTTCCTGCGAAGAAACATGCGGCCGCCGCTGGTCTGAAATCGCCTGCTGCCACGAACGAGAAAAAAATCGCAGTCTCGCTAGTTGATACGGCGAAGACGAGAATATTACGAAGCCAATCGGATCCGGTTTTCGAGACGTGCGCTAGCAAAGTGAAAAATGTGACAACCGCCGTCGAACGTAGCCCGTATCTTAGCGTCGAATGCGTGGTGAAAAACAATGGCGACGAGGAAGCGACCTCTAATAAAGGCGTTTCGATATCGACGTCACTGGCTTCGTCCGTTCATTCGTTGCACGTTATAGAGGAAACGAAACGAACGAATAATTTTCACGCCGCGTCGAAAAATACCGTACCGATGCAACTCGAACGCAAGAACGACGCGATCGTGAAGAATGCCGTTCGAAAGAAAACGGACGATAAGATGTGGCCGATGAGTGGTAACAAAACGTGGTCGCCAAAAAGCACACCGACCGGCGTTGCGGTTAAAAGTGTTGTGAAAACGCTTCCAAGAAGTGGCAACACGACTGAAAAAAGACCGGAAAATAAGACTGAGAATACGAGGACGGACGGCGACAGGAAGCACGTTTCGGTACAAAAGTACGTTCGTAGCGCGGTCGCAACTCGTTGTGTGAATGATGATCGACTCGACGTTTCGGGCGTCGCCGGCGCTACCGACAACGCCTCTGAACGTGGCGCAATCGGCGTGTCGTCGTCCTCGCAATCGGATAAAACTTGGAAATGCAACGCTAAGACGGCGATCGATGAAAACCTCGAGGACAACGATAATAATCGAAACGAGAAAAGCGCCAATAACGAAGGTACTGGTAACTGTACCACGAATACTACGGGTATGAGTTGTAGCGTTCGCATTGAAAGGTTGCCGGCGACTTCGTTTACTATAAACAGGAGGAACGGCGCGTTGGGGAAAAGTCGTCTGACCGGCGCCGACGAGAAAAACAAGGTCGTCGTCACGACGAAGAAAAATTTACAAAACGGCGAAAAGTGGCGTTTTTCGAAAACGAATCATCATTTGAAAACGGAAGCTAAATCGAATTCGTTTCAAGAAGGTGGCCTCAAGCGAACCGTTTGCGGCGCGCACTCGGCAAATATGATTCGAAGCAAAACGTCCATCGATTTGAAATGCCACAACGGCGACAGAAATCGAGTCGTCGCGAAGGGTGGAAACAAGAATAACGCCGAAAACGAGTGTCACCCTCGTCACAGACGTAGTTCCAAGGATACGGACGGATGGGAAACGGTTGTTTGTAAATCGAGACGATCTGTTCCTAATTCGTTCAACGTGAAGAATCGGCCATTCGACGTGAATAACCGTTTTCACGAACCGAGTTCTTCGACATCGCTGCCTATACTAATTCTGGAAGACGTGATCGCGGATAAGGCGGTGGCCGCTATTTCCAAAAACCAAGACGAGGCTTCGCCGCGACCTGTGAAAATCGACGTCAAATGCAAGCCGGCCTCCGAAACGAAACACTGCAATAACAAAAATCGCAATCGAAACAACAGCCACGGCAGCAACAACAGTAGCGGATATCGAGAGACGTGCAGCGCCGAAAAGACGAACGAAAACGCGCCACAAGCGAAAGACAACGACCGCGTTGCCGTCGATTACCGCGATTATAAATTACGCAAAGAACGGCCCATCATTAGTAATACCGCCATTTTCACTACCATACAGCCGAAGCAGCAGCAACAGCAACAGCAAAAAAAGAAGCAACCTAACGAAAAGGAAAATCGCAAAAGCAAAGGCGCGGGCTGTGCTGGTGGTAATTATGCTACCGGTAACGTCGCCAAAAGAAAGTATATTAGCGAAGCGAACGAACGTGGCGACGACGACGGCGACGGCGACGGTGGCGACGATTTACTCGACGATGACGAAGAGTCGTTGCGTAAAAGTAAAGAATTATACGAAAAGGAAATCAGCTTGCAAAAGGAAATAAACGAATTACGACGAAACGGCGGCGACGTAGATTTGGAAACGGACGTAGACTCGGACAGTACCGAAGTGGACCAGGAGATTGTCGATTTGTGTAACAATAATCACAAGAAGAACGCGTGCGAACGTCGAGCGGCTTTGGAAGCGAAATACAGTCACATATTGACGAACATGACGTGGGCCGAGCAAATCGAAACGCTGGACAAATTGGAAGAACTTCTGGTTCGCGATCCGAGCGGCAAAAGTTTGAAATGCGCGAAAAATTTCACGTCGTTGAAACAGTTCGAAGATCTGGTGAGCCGAGCGCCGGGCCGCGCTTTGGAGTTGCATCAAAAACTGTCGTCGCCTTCGCGGAAACGCGTCAGTCCGGACAGCACTATTTTGCAGCATACGGCGAGACAGGCGAAAGCGAAACGAAATCGGGAACAACTTTTACAAGATAAATCCGCCAAAATGAGAGAGCTTTTGAACAAGGTACGTGTTACGCTTTAGCGGGTACGAGTGCATTCTTCGTTTACCGTTTTCGATTTATTTCCGTAGGTGGCCGAGGTGAAAGTCATGCAAGCTCAGTTGGCCGAACAACTTCGTGAATCGCTGGAACAAAAGCTGAAGAGGGCCGAAGAGAATCGTAATTTGCATTTGAGAAAGAAACAGGAGAAAGCTCACGACGAAGCCAAGAAACAGAAAGAAATCGCTTTTATAAACGAATTAGAGGCTCAAAATAAAAGACACGACTTTTACGCGTTACGCCAGGTACACGACACGCTGCGTTGGCCGATGCCTTTTTTATGTTTGCAATTTTTTTTTACTCTCTTCTATCCGCGTGTATTCGTCGCAGGAACAAGAAGACAGGTTACAAAGTATCCTCGAAGAGAGACAAAGACGGCTGGAAGAGAAAGCCGCCAAAGACGCGGCCGTTGAGGAGAGAAGAAAGGCCATCGAAGCTGAAAGTCAGGTAATCGGCGAAAGCGAAACGTACACCTTCACCCTTCACCTAGACCTACCTAAGTACGGTACGCGTACTCGTATGTGGACCATCTCGTTTAATTTGTCGGTCTGCATTTAGGAAAAAATTGAAGGACTTCGAGAAAAAATGCGTAAAAGGGAAGAACGAATCGACCGCGAGCAACAAGAAAAAGAACGCGAACGAATTAAGCAGGCTCGAGAGAAGGCGAGGTACAAACTCAAACTAACCGGCTAAGTATCTTCTATTTTGGTGTTTTTTTTATTTTTTTATTTTTTTAAAGAAAAATAAAAATTATCAAATTGAAATCGTGAGATGAAAGCATAGTTCTTCCTTCGCTGTGACTTTGATCAATTTGTTTTTCCATCGCTCCAAACCTCGTCTTCCGATTTATCGATTTTTCCAAATCACCCTCAAAAACGGCACCGCAACCGAAATGTGAAAATTGATTTATGCAGATACTAAATCGGCGCGGCGGTCGATTTATTACTTCCTTCCTTTCTTTCTTTTTTTCTTTCTTTCTTTCTTCGTTCCTACCTTCCTTCTCTCGAGTGATTTGGAAAGAACGCATAGTGACGCCTTGGCGATGTTAGTAGCATTTTCATTTTGTCATTCCGTGTTCGCACTGTATTACAGAGACAGAGAAGATCGACTGTTGGCGTTACAAGCTGCTCAAATTGCTAATGCGGAAGAGTTGAAAAAAAAAATTCAACAAAAACAAGAAAATTCAGCTCGACGTCACGAAGAAAGCATCGAATTGATAAGACAAAAAGCTATCGAAATTGGAACTCCCCGATTGACGCCATACCAAATAAATAAACTGTGTTCCATTTGTAACGTTGTGGTAAGAAGCTGAAATACGTACCTCTACCTATTTACCCAACGTACTCGTACGTAGAGTGCGATATTCAGTTTACCAGCTAGCTACTAGCTACTAGAGCTAGAGCTAGAGCTAGAGCTAGAGCTAGAGCTACCTATTAGCTACTTAGTGTGTTTAACGTATCTACGTATTCTGCGCGTCGTGTACAGATCGATTCGGAGGTATTTTTGCTGAGTCATTTAAAAGGCAAAAGTCACCAGGAAGCGGTAAAAAAGTATCGTGAACAATTCGAAGCGAGCGTCAAGTTTAGCGAGTGCTCCATCATTACGGATGCTCCGGCCGACGTCCTTCACGAGAAACGAAATCGCGATAAGGAAAGACAAAACACGCTACGTAAACGTTGCAAGAAAATTCGTCATCGACTATCGAGCAGGTAAGCGGCGAGGCGAGTATTAGCGTCGTATTGCGAATATCTGGCTTACCGAGTCGTTCGCAGAAGCGAAGAACACTTCAAGATCGTCTGCGCAGCCAAAACGGATAAATGTAAAAGAATCGATTCTTCCAGCAAAGGTAGAATATTGAAATCGATCAAAGAAATAGAGAAACTGATCAACGCTCAAAGTAACGGCGGCGCGTGGCCCAACAACGCTGTCGCAATACTCGAAAGGAATTTATTCGAAATTATTCGCACGCTGGAGAAAGGCGTAAGTTGTAGTATTTATCGGACGATTTCTTCTACCTGAACGGTGCACCGTGTGCGTTTGTGCAGGGAGCCGCAGAGAAGTTCGTCTTCAAAGAATTCGACGGCTTCGGCGTATTATCGAAAATTTATAATCTAGCCGTTGACTTGCCCAAAAATATGAGTCCGTATCTTCCCATGAAGTACGTAACTACTAACTAGCTAGTCACGTAGTACTTTACTCGCGGATCTCTTCTATCGAGGTTGAATTGATTTTTCAGGTGCTTCATCGTAGCTTCGAATCTACTAGCAGTCGCTTGCGAAAAAAACATCGAAAATTGCCTTTACGTTTTGCTTTCCAACAATATGGTTCAGATTTCCGATTTCCTTTTAAATCGGCTCAACGTAAGTCCTGCTTGGTGTACTTTTCGATTTGAAATAAATTACAAACTATTGCCTGTGCCCGTACCGTATGTTTAGTTGTCGACAAGTTTTTATCAACGTACCTCATACCTCATACCTGTACCTACCTACTTCCTAGTACCTAGTACCTACTACCTACTACCTACGTTAATTACGTTGCTTTGCATTGCAGCTTATAATGCCGAATAGTGACGATAGAAACGGTATGGTAGTTTATAAAGCTGATTCGGTGGCTGGTAAGTACGGAGTACCAACACTAAGTACCATTTTTAGTTTCTACCTGATACCTATTACCTATTACCTACGCGTAGAAAGAGTTCAGCTTGGTACGTGTGTGTGTTTTTTTTTTTTTTTTTTTTTGGGGGCAATGTCGTAGACGTGTTGATGAGCGTTTTTTCCAACATTCTGTGCACTGTAACCGCGTCAACGTCAAATTACGACCGACGAGTGACCGCCGCGGCCGCGGACACCGACGGCCATAACGCCGATTGCCAATACGACGTACAAGCGGTTACCGCTCATATACGTGACATTGTCAGGTGAACATTGCGACTCTGTATTTGATTCTGTGCTGCTTGTTGCGGACCATTAACATTTTTATTACTATGCGTTTACATAATACGTATACAGCTATGTGGTATGCACCGGTGTCGTGGATAAATTGGCCGTTTACTGCAGCAGCGTGCACGACAATAAATCGGCAGATTCTTACTTCCTATTGCATTGCATGGAATTGTTGACGCAGTTGGTGGAAACAAGGTACATGTACATACTACATACTACATACTACATATGCATACCTTTTGTAGTGCATGTATTATAATGTATGTAGTATTACGTACAATGCAAACATAATACACGCGTATGTGCGAATACGATTTTCACGTAGGCGCGGTAACATCACCAACAAGGAGGATAGTACGCAACTGATGGCCACGTTGAAAGCTACCGAATTGGTGGGCGCCGTATCTATGTTGTACGCCATGCTGCTGCATCAGGATAGTATGTCCAACGATAAAGCGTCCGCTCCAACCGTTCTACAATCGGACGTCATCAACGTTATAATCGCTACGTTACGATTATTCAGCAAAGTGGCCGAGTTGAATTTGAAATTCTTTCAGGTAAGCGAACCAGCTTTTACCTGTCTGTCAGTGTCGTGGTATTTCGGACGATCCGTTAGCCCTAATACGTACGCGTGTCGTGTATCTTTTTTTTTTTCTTCTTCAACGCCGCCGTATAGAATATACTCGGCGCCGAAGGAATATCGTTGCAAGTTCGTCACATTATCAGCTTTTTATTGCGATATTGTACCTGCACGCAAAACGACAACCAACAACATAAACATCTTCTTCATCAAGTAATCGAATTTATCGGATTTTTTGCCATCAACCACGTCGACAATCAGGTATGCGACGCGATGCCACGTCACGCCGACGTCCACGTTCATCTGCTAACTATGTAGTAACTACGTACCCTTTAAATGCGACGCTTCTGATCGTTTTTGTTTTGTTTTTTTTTTTCTTCTCCTTTCTTTTCGTGTTTCTTCTCAAGCTGATTTTGCAATCCGGTTCCACTCCCACCGTTTTGCAACAATTATCCAGTTTACCGTTCGCCTATTTTAGTAATCCGAATCTGGTCAGAATTCTGTTTCCAACTTTGTTGGCTTGCTGCGTCGGTAATCCTCAAAATCGTACCCTATTAGACCAAGAAGTTTCTTACCAGGTGAGATTTGTCGTCGTTATTAACGCTCGATGCGAATTATACTCGTATGAATACGCGGTCTATCTATATGTATTTCAGCTGTTGGAAGATTTTCGAAATGCTCAAGATTCCAAGGACATTCCATTAATTAAATTATTACAAGCCGATTAAATTTCTCTTAAATCTAACTAATTTTTACTAGTCTCAAATGTTTTACATTTACCCGGTTTATTTTTTTTTTTATTTTTTTTTTCGTACTTTGTTTACTAATATTTTATTGTAACTTTTTTAAAAATAATTGACATGTAATGTTTTTTTTCTTTTTTTTCTTTTTTTTTTCTTCAACCAATCCACTCTCGTTTGCCAAATTATTTT
>QBDW01002649.1:0-10108 GCA_003261595.1 Maconellicoccus hirsutus | reverse complement strand
ATATTATAATTATCGTAACGAAAATGATAGTTTTTAATCGTATATTTCAATATCGCAGGTCTGAATCTCGAAGGATTGAAAAGAGCCTACAATAATGCTTTCATCGCCATGAAGACAATTGCGGGAAACTCGGATCCTGTTAAAACCGCTAAAGAAGTATACGATACTTGTAAGCTTTCATTTCGACTTAGACGAACTATATGATTTTAGGATAATTGAAAATGAATTCATAATTTAGGTGTCCAGTCAGCTACAACTTACGCAGGTAAAATTAATTTATTAAATTTAAATGATAAACGATTAAATTAAATATTGATTTTTTACTTTTTACCAAAGCTCTTATAAATTGCGCTCAACCTGCCTTCGACGCCTTTTTACCATATATGAATACCGAAGCCAAAATAAACCAATACTACAACGCAATTCTTGGTAAATAATAATTTATTTATAATTTATACACAGTATATTTTAATGACTTTTCTACTCGCTAACAATTTTTTCAATAGGCCTCCACAGAGAATTTGTGGAAGAAGTAAACAGATGTAAGAAAATATTTTAAAAGACTTGAATGCTTACTCCCCAAAAATTTTTGATTTTTAAAATTCACGTAATTTTTTTTGCTTTTAGACAATGAAGGGGTACCGCAAGGTAAATATATGTAGAATTTTGTTGAAAGATTTTCTAGTTTTACTAATCGTTTTCTTTTTTTGTTCGCTTCTCAGAACAACGAGATATTCCAATACAAGGTACGTTTTCCAAACATTCGAGTTTTATTTTCAAACATTCGAGTTTTAAACACCATTTTGAAGTTTCATTTACTCAAGAAAAATTTTATTATTTTTACAGGTTACAGACAATGGTTCGACCTCGCTTTTTATAAAAAGTTTCCCGACTTTCCGCACGGGTTTTAGATTAATAATTTAATTGATATTTTACTAACCTCCTTCCGTTCTTCTTCCAACACGAACGCTAATTTCTTTTCATTTTAGGTTAATAAGTGTATTTTAAGTTAAAATTCGTTAACAATAGCATAGTATCACCAATATGAAATAAATAATTGCATTTGAATATTTCGCTTCGTTTCGAAATACACCACAACGTTATTCGTAAATTACAAAAAAAAGTGGAAAACAAAGAAAAATCAATTTTTTACGCGAAATAATGAAAATCTACACGATTTAGATATCGCTCTTAGAATTGGCAATGAAATTCAAAGTGGCTGACTTAATATGGAGCATCAAAATATCGAAATCACAATCGATATTATGAAATCGAATAATTAGAAAATTCATTTACAGCATTAAAACATCGATAACAAAATCGATACGAGGAGAGAAAAAACATCGAAATATCGATATTGAAATGAAAATCGATGTATCAAAAACTTAATATCTAAATCGAAACATTTAGCAATGAAATTCAAAGAGGCTGAGGTGGCTGACATCTGGTGGCGCTGCGACGAAACACTTGAAAAAGGGATACTTGAACTATAAATATGTAGGGAAATTGTAGTTTTTAAATTTCTGCTCAATAACGAGAGGATTTAAGAAAATTTTTTTCCCTTTATTGTTTAAAGGAAATGAAATTCCTAAATTTTTGATATAAAAACAATTACATTTTGACCATTTTTACGACCGTAAAGCTCATTTTCTTCTCACTGATACTCAGATTTTTTCAATGTTTTGTAATCTTGCATTCCAATTATCTCAAGATTAAACCAGAAACTCTTAATTCGTTGTAAATCTAGACCATTCAGAATTTCTTCCTCTTTTCAATAATGCATCCATAATACTAAAATGAATGCCGACAAACTAACATGTTGTGAAATCGTTAAAAGAAAGAAAAAATTCTGCGAACACGAGATTTACAAAAAATTTGAGTAACTGATTTGAATTCGTGGTAATTTTAATGCAAAGTTGCGAGACGTTGAAAAAAGCTGAAAATTAAGGGGAAGAAATTAGCATTGTAACATTAAAAATGGTCGAAACGTAATTGTTTTTACATCAAAAAATATGAAATTCAGTTCTCTTCCAATTGCGAGAGACGAAAATTTTCATCACACAGATTTAAAAAATCGTATCAAAAAATTGAAAAAAGCGTCTAGCACAACTGACCTTTACATTCATTGAAATTTTAAAAATCTTCGAATGACGAACGTTGTTGTAGTATTTACTTGCACCTGCTTTACGCGTGATTTCAGAAAAGTAAACATCGCTACCTCAAGGTAATGCCATCAGTTCTTTTTGCCATATGTCGGAAAATTTTCACATTGAAAGAATTTCAATATAACACGGAACAAAGATTGAAAATTTTCATTACTTTTTTGTAATTTGTTCAATCGCGGCAAAGTATTCGACTCCCATAAGAACATTATTTCGTTTTACGAAACCATAACGAAATTAGTCATGTCCAAATTGAACATAATTCACGTTCTTGCTTTAATTTTGGGTAAGAAAACCTCATGTTATGTTCCGAAAATTAATTATAATTTCAATAAGTTCGTATAAAAGTACAAGTAAACGTTTAAAATTAATTTTACACTTACATATTTTTTGAGGATTTCTTCCATGAAATGGAAATTAATAATAATTAGTAACGATTGAAATTTAATATGTTTTTTCTTATTTTGCAGCATTTCAAGCAACAAACGTTCAGGGTAAATTGGAAAAATACGTGTTTCTTATTCATAAAATTTTTTGGATATTATTATTATCGTAACGAAAGTGATAATTTTTAATCGTGTATTTCAATATCGCAGGTCTGAATCTCGAAGGATTGAAAAGAGCCTACAATAATGCTTTCAACGCCATGAAGACAATTGCGGGAAACCCGAATCCCGTTACAACAGCTAAGGAAGTATACGATACTTGTAAGCTTTCATTCCAACTTAGACTAATCTATAAGATTATATCAAGTTAATTGAAAATGAATTAATAAATTGCCAATTTTTTTAGGTGTCCAGTCAGCTACAACTTACGCAGGTAAAATTAATTTCTTAAATTTAAATGATTAACGATTAAATTAAATATTGATTTTTTACTTCTTACCAAAGATCTTATAAATTGCGCTCAACCTGCCTTCGACGCATTTTTACCATATATAAATACCGCAGGAAAAATAGTTGAATACTACAATGGAATTATTGGTGAATATTAATTTATTTGTAATTATAAATAGTATATTTTAATGACTTTTCAATTCGCTAACAATTTTTTCAATAGGCCTCCACAGAGACTTTCAACGTGAAGTAAACGAATGTAAGTAAAATATTTCAAAAGAATTGAACGCTTACACCCCAAAAATTTTTAATTCTTTAAAATTCACGTAATTGTTTTCGCTATTAGGTAACGAAGGAGTACCACAAGGTAAAGATATGAAGAATTTTGTCAAAGGATTTTCTAGTTTTACTGATCGTTTTCTCTTTCTTTTTTTTCGCTTCTCAGAACAACAAGATATTCCAATACAAGGTACGTTTTTTAAACCTTCGAGTTTTAATCACCATTTTGAAGTTTCATTTACTCCAGAAAAATTTCATTATTTTTACAGGTTACGTAGAATGGATCAACCTCGCAAAGGAGAAGCGTGACTTTTACGGGTAGGGAAGCAAAGCCACCTCGCTGTTCGTAAAAAGTTTCCTGACTCTCCGCATGGGTTTTAGATAAATGATTTAATTGATATTTTACTAACCTCCTTCCGTTCTTCTTCCAACACGAACGCTAATTTCTTTTCATTTTAGGTTAATAAGTGTATTTTAAGTTAAAATTCATAAACAATAGCACGGTATCACCAATATGAAATAAATAATTACATTTGAATATTTCGCTTCGTTTCGAAATACACCACAACGTTATTCGTAAATTACAAAAAAAAGTGGAAAACAAAGAAAAATCAATTTTTTACGCGAAATAATGAAAATCTACACGATTGAGATATCGCCCTTAGAATTGGCAATGAAATTCAATGTGGCTGACTTAATATGGAGCATCAAAATATGGAAATCACAATCGATACCATGAAATCGAATAATTAGAAAATTCATTTACAGCATTAAAATATCGATAACAAAATCGACACGAGGAGATAACAAACATCGAAATATCGATATTGAAATGAAAATCGATGTATTAAAAACTTAATATCTAAATCGAAACATTTAGCAATGAAATTCAAAGAAGCTGAGGTGGCTGACATCTGGTGGCGCTGCGACGAAACACTTGAAAAAGGGATACTTGAACTATAATATGTAGGGAAATTGTAGTTTTTAAATTTCTGCTCAATAACGAGAGGATTTAAGAAAATTTTTTTCCCTTTATTGTTTAAAGGAAATGAAATTCCTAAATTTTTGATATAAAAACAATTACATTTTGACCATTTTTACGACTGTAAAGCTCATTTTCTTCTCACTGATACTCAGATTTTTTCAATGTTTTGTAATCTTGCATTCCAATTATCTCAAGATTAAACCAGAAACTCTTAATTCGTTGTAAATCTAGACCATTCAGAATTTCTTCCTCTTTTCAATAATGCATCCATAATACTAAAATGAATGCCGACAAACTAACAACACGAGATTTACAAAAAATTAAGGAGAAGAAATTAGCATTGTAACATTAAAAATGGTTGAAACGTAATTGTTTTTACATAAAAAAATATGAAATTCAGTTCTCCTCCAATTGCGAGAGACGAAAATTTTCATCACACAGATTCAAAAAACCGTATCAAAAAATTGAAAAAAACCTCCGAAATGATTGTTATTTGTTTCGAATAAAACATTCGTTAAAACTTTAAGATACTTCAAATGACGAACGTTGTTGTTGTACTTGCAAACATTCCACGCATGATTTCAGAAAAGTAAACATCACTACCTCAAAATAACACCATAAGTAAACATCACTGCTTCACAATAACACCTCAAGTTCTGTTTGCCATATGTCCGAAAATTTTCATATTGAAAAAATCTCAATATAATACAGATCAACGATTAAAAATTTTCATTATTCCTTTGTTATTTGTTCGATTGCGGCAAAGTATTCGACTCCTATAAGAGCATCATTTCGTTTTACAGAACCTTCGCGTAATTGATCATGTCCAAATTGAACGTAATTCACGTTCTTGCATTTATTTTGGGTAAGAAAACCTGGTGTGTTCCGAAAATTAATTATAATTTCAATAAGTCTGTATAAAAATATAAGTAAATAGTTCAAGTTAATTTTACACTTACATATTCTTTGATGAATTTTTCGAACCTCCTATATGAAATTTAAATTAATAATAATTAGTAACGACTAAAATTTAACATATTTTTTCTTATTTTGCAGCATTTCAAGCAACAAACGTTCAAGGTAAATTGTAAAAATACGTGTTTTTTCTTCATAAAATTTTTTGGATTTTTTACCATCGTAATGAAAGAGATAATTTTTAATCGTGTATTTCAATATCGCAGGACTGGATTTAGAAGGATTGAAAAATGCCTATAATAATGCCTTCAACGCCATGATGACAATTACGGGAAACTTGGATCCTGTTAAACTGCTAAAGAAGTATACGATACTTGTAAGCTTTCCTTTCAACTTAGACTAATTATAAGATTATAAGTTAATTGAAAATGAATTCATAATTTCCAATTTTTTTAGGTGTTCAGTCAGCTACAACTTACGCAGGTAAAATTAATTTCTCAAATTTAAATGATAAACGATTAAATTAAATATTTATTTTTTACTTTTACAAAGATCTTATAAATTGCGCTCAATCTGTGTTCGACGCATTTTCCCAGGATAAATATCAGCGATAAAATGAGTAAGTTTATGATACAATTTTGAAGCGATGACTTCATGGTTCTATTTAACACTCTGAAACAAATGAAAAACAATCGTGTACGTGGAATATTCTCACTAATGGATGAAATATAAATCTCTGCTTTCACACGAGCTTCTTGGTGGTTACATAATGATATATTAACTGTACTTACTTGTTATTAAATTCATAAAATTGAGGGTCCTACGTTGGTATTAAGGTACTTTAAATTATTTTATATAAGTGATTCTTATCTTGTATTCGCGAGAACTGTTAAATAAGAAATGAATAATGATATCAAATTACTCGATTTTCGTTTTTTGTTGATTTGACAGCTACTAATTTTGTATCTGTTATCACTGATGTGTAAGTATCCTATTTGTTGCCGCCAAATTATATTTAAATTTATGGAGTAATTTTGGTATTTGAGGTACGTTACTGACGTTTTTTACGATGCTATCAACTTACCGTTGGTATTATGTGTATTACCGCGTATTTACGTGATTCTGCTCGTCTATTGATTGATATGATCCTTAGATAATATATAATATAGACCGCTCTACCATATAAGAGCTAAAGTAAAGCCAACTTAATTCTAGGGGTCTAAGCAGAGAAGGGAAAAAGTAATGCGCGCGCAGGAAACTGAGGTGTTGAAGGGGAAAAATTACGAATACACTACCGAACGTTAACTCAAGTACACCAACACCATCAATCTTGCGCATTGCGCAGAGGCACTCCTGTGCTTAGACCCCTAGAAATATGTTGGCTTCACTTTGCTCTGTTACTTTTAAATACGGTAGAGCGGTTCATATTATTATTATCTAAGATATGACCTATGACCTTATTTAATTTACGATGAAAATAAATAATAGTGAGAAGAAAATGATGGATTAGGGTAACTAATTAATTAGTGAAATTACGTTTCATTTTTATTGAAAAACGTAACAATCAGTTATGGCTCGACTACTCCTTATCGGTAGTTCTTCCTTTTAAAAGAAATTTGCATGGTCTTGGCTAAATACATTATCCATTCACGTTCATTTCATGATTCATAATTCATGAAGTGAAAAAATTGAACAAATTGCACGCAATGAAAATGAAACAGATCTTTACTAAAAAAAAAAAAAAAAACAAAACCGAAATATATTAAGAGATTACATTAAAGAAATGCAGTCCAGTACGCTATATTTAAAACGATAAATGAAAAGGGGAAAAAAACTCTAGAAAATTTGTCTATACACAAAGCGACAGCTTTGCCATTGCAGCATGTCACATATTGTGGTCCCATCGCAGCTGCCGAAGGTGCTACGCTTCTTACCGGACTAGCACTTCTCGATTGTAACCCCTGAGAAAAAAAATGATTAATATTGAACATCCGTGAAACCTTTCTTACCAATGGCTTACTTTGATATCCTCGCAAATTCTTACATCTTCGTCAGAATACCCTTTCATGACTTTTGTGGCGACCGGACCCATGTAATTATTTACAATGGCGAATTCCATCAGAGAAAGGAATACGAATACTGAACAAGATGACATCCAAATGTCAATAGCCTTTACGTAAGATACCGGTGGCAGAGATTGTTGCGATTGAGTGTTTTGTGTGGCTGAAAATAAAGTTATTTTTATTATAATTTATTCTTTCTTGGCCTATTAAACAATTCTCATGAAAATTCACCTAATGTCAGTAAAGACGTTACTCCTAAAGTTACACGAGCTGGGATAGCTTCTGGTTTTATCCAAAAAGATATCCAAGACATTACTACGATAAGAGCTGATGGTATATACGTGTGGAATAAATGATATCCAAGTCGTCTTCTTAGACTGAACACTACCGCTAAGCAGGTAAAGTTACCTGAAAAATTGACGAGAAATGAAAACAGATTCTTTTGAGGGAATTAATTTTTAGTATATTAAACCTGTGGAATACTCGATGGTGCAATCATCAGTATAATTTCGAGCTATGTCTAGTTGTGGTAACTCGATTAGAGGATTGACAACTAACGGATCAGTGGTATTCCATCTAAACACCAAGTCTTGCGTTGTGTGTGATACTAAAAATTAGGTATCGATTAATACAATAATAAACGATAGATAGGTCTATCTAATGCTTTCTACAAATCTATTAAGATATGAAAATAATAAAAATCAAATGCTTACAACTTTCTATCATCATACTGCATACTTGTGTATCATGCGGATATGATTCAAATTTCATCGCACACGAAAGTACTAAACTTAACCTAAAGGCGAATTGAAAATCAATTTGGTTATTTTCATGGCAAAATTATGTAGGTATAATTTTATATAGATATTTATCGATGAGGTACATACTTCGACATGTATAATAATGTTTTATCGTGATATAACCAAAGATAATGATTTGGTACGCTTATTTCATGAAATGTGACATGTTTGGCATTTTTAAAAAACGAATCTGGTTTCCATATATCGTGTAACCAGTCAACATTTAGTATTCGATATTCGTCCATGCTTTCGGGTAATCTCAATCTCTGATCGCGCCAACTTTGAGCCAGAAATATATCAGCGACGTAAGTCTAGAAAATTACATTTCGTTGATTGATCGGAAGAGCAATTCAATTAATTATAAAAACTCTACCATCGATTCTTCATTAATTGAATCCAAAGAAAGAACCGTTACATGAAAATAAACGACAGTCGGTCGATTGCGATTTTTCGGAGGTCTATTCTTATCGTAAAACTTCGGATTAATTGGCAATATATCTTCAATTTCCAAGCTCGACTCTTTGGGGTTTAAATCGCCTTCGTAATCCATTTCATTGGCATCTGATTCAAACTGGCCTTGGGACGTTTCATCGTAACTGGAAAATAATTTTCGTTGATATTTGTTTACAAATTCGTACGAAGATTCGTCTTGATACTGCTCTCAGATAAACATTACTCACACAATACTCGTCCTTTTGGGGGAAACTTCGTAAAATATGTTGTGTCTTCGATTCCTAGTGCATAAAGTCAATGCAAGTAGTTGCATTTGAAAGTCACCAGAAGTCGAATAATGTTTATTAGTTACCGGAGCTATTGTATTGATTGGTAACCACCGCGGATCATATAGATCAAGCATCGTTGAAGAAATAGCGTTATCGCTTTTCCAATTCTTGTTTTGTTCGACGACCGGAGCCAAACTTAATAAATTAGTACAAGTTTTCTCGAAACGATCGCATTTACTAATAACTTCGTTAAATTTACTTTGATTTTCAATATATAAAGAAACATTTCCCAAACGTCTAATCATTATGTTGACTATATCGAGGATTATCTTTTTATTGTGATATTTTGTGTGAACCGTTACAATGCCGATATTCGAGGGTATACGCGATAAATGATCATTTAAATCGACCAGATCTTGTAAAAATACAGTCAAAGAGCAAGCTCTGAGTAAATCTTCGTACACCGAATCGGTCACTAATAATAAATGTTTATGGAAACGATCACAATCCGAAGACATTCTACATTTAGAGAATTGTGGTCGATAACGCATGAACGGAGGTTTCACTAAATTTGTTCGTTTATAGCGACGAGATTTGCCTACGTTTTGTACACAGCTCCTAAAAAAATAGTGCATTTGTGATTGTATAGTGTTTCAATAAGTACGTAGATATAACTAAATATATGTTGTATTTTACAAAGATTCCCCCAATGACAAGCGTGTTTCGCGTAAAATTACGTAATTTCATCTACGGTAAAGGTCAAGTAAAGCTGTAGCAAACTTTCGACAACTTGGAACTATCAAAGGATGTGAAAATAATGTAAACGCATTCTGTGAAAAAATATAAACATTTTTCCGAATAAATTACACGCGTGAAATTTACACAGTTTTCCCCAATTACGTCATTATTTTATCAATTAAAATGTTCAATTACGCCGCAAGAGTATACAATTGGATGATTACAAACTGTCATAAAATATCATGTAATTATCAGACAAAATTGTATTTCCTTTTTATTTCACGTTTCTAAGTTCCGCGAGATATTTCTTTTACGATGTATCAAGTACGAATATGTTGGAAGTTATTTAAACTAATTATTCCACGTTGTCGAAAGGGTGTAAACATGACTCACGCTATGAGCTATGTACGGCTTCTTTGTATAGAAAAATTGAAAATCTTATTAACGTGATATTTTAGGCGGATTATTCTTCAAGACGGTATAAAATTTTTACATAATAAAATATGTAATTCTCCTCTCATGCGACACATACGCAGTTCTACGAACGAGGAAATTTCACCGTACAAAATCTACCTTGAGGAAAATTGAACGACAATTTAAACCATAAC
>QBDW01002637.1:0-12813 GCA_003261595.1 Maconellicoccus hirsutus | reverse complement strand
ACCGAATTTGTACTTGGTTCTTCAGTAACATTGATCGTATTTGATAGAGACGACGTGCTGGGTGAATCGTACTGCTTCTCTGAGGTTTCAAGTGTGTAATCAGAGGTGTGTTGAAGAGTTTTTGAAGAATTTTGTGAATAGACCGAATTTGTACTTGGTTCTTCAGTAACATTGATCGTATTTGATAGAGACGACGTGCTGGGTGAATCGTACTGCTTCTCTGAGGTTTCAAGTGTGTAATCAGAGGTGTGTTGAAGAGTTTTTGAAGAATTTTGTGAATAGACGAATTTGTACTTGGTTCTTCAGTAACATTGATCGTACTTGATAGAGACGACGTGCTGGGTGAATCGTACTGCTTCTCTGAGGTTTCAAGTGTGTAATCAGAGGTTGGAGAAAAGTCGGACGAAAGCTCTTGAGAATCTGACTGTTCAACGTCATTTGCTGTGGTTAAAGCCGGAGGTGGCTTTGGGTTTAGACTCGTAGAACTAAAAATTGAAATATTCGATAAGAAAAATTTTAAAATCACTTAAAATTATCCCCAGTCAAACAATTTTTTGTAGCATGAAATTGCTAAAGTATCCTCTTTGATACATACCTACTTAATTTCAATATGAATGTTGAAATAATAACCACAAATGCGAAAATGCTTTCTACCTGAATGTTCCTGTAATCAAACCAATCAGAATTGTTAAGTTGACCAAATTTTAAGCTGCATACATTATTCATGGAATGATGTTTTCATCTACTTATTTCCATGTATTTAAATTTTAGAAATGTCTCAATTCTTTAAAATATTTTTAGAACCTTCTAGAATAGAAAAAATCCATGAAACTTGAAGGGTTGGATTGGACAAAAAACACTGTTCGAAGTTATTTCGATTTGACGAATTTGAAGTTTCGATTAATTTCATGATTTCAAATTTGATCATAAAGGCTCCAAAAAAGATAAAAATGGTAAAATTTGCATTTCAGACATTAGTTTTTGGTGTCGTTCGAGTTTCAACGTTTTCATCAGAATTATTACTTAATTTTTAAACTACGAGTACTATGTTCTCTTTTCACAAAAGAATTTATTAAATTTGAAATTCATCGAAAAATAAAAAATCGTAGATGGCTGAAATTTATCGAATTGTGTACAACCACATGAAGCTGATAGTTGCTGTAATGCAATTTTACCAACTAAACTGGAAAATCTTCCTGAGATTAGTTGAGGAAATATAAAATATACTTACATTTTTATTCACTAATGTCAAACTCGTGTAGAAAATGTTGCGTAACGCGAAGGTATTTTTTAAACCAAATATTCAAATTCACTAGATAATTACTTCATAGTTATTTATTTCGAGTATTTTATTAATTATTATAATAGGTAAGTGAAAAAAATATACGTAAACACGATGAATTACCTATGCATAAAACAATTGACGAGACAATGTTAATGTTGTGTTGATTCATTTGTAAAGGGAAAAATATAAGGAAGACGGTACCTCTGCCTATTGCATACGTATCATTCAACGGAAAATGATACGGATAATTTAGATGGCTACTTCATTGTACGGATGTTGAATCATCGCTTATCCATTGACAAATGATAAATGGCTGTAGCACTTGGAGAGTACAGGATGTTGGAAATTTCATATTCGACTTAAATTAGCAAAATAATAAAATTAGTGTTTTTCAAAATATTTTTTCATTGTTTTGTGCTTCTCTATATTTACTCGAATTTATTTCATCTGTACGAAAACTTGAGCAACTTCTCATACGCATAGAAACGCTACTAAGCTTCCTAGCTTTACACGTTTATAGCTATTTTTATAGTAAATTGAGCATAGATTAATTTTGCTAATAACACTTTTTTCCATATGAAGCGTAGTTTTCGAGAAAAACGCAAAAAACTATTTTCAATGGGTTTCACATCCAGAAATAGATTTATTGTTTGCAAAATCGTTTCAAATAATTTTCAAAAAAATTGCAAATATTTGAGTGATTTGTCTGCAGAGTATTTTTAATTCCTAGATGATTGAATGCGATTTAACAACCCCCCCTCCTCCTGATTGAAATTCAATTTATTAGGAACCACTACAAGTTGGTTTTCGGATATTTTACGAATGAAAGAAAGCTACCTTTGCGAATATACTTCTTCGATATGGATTACGATTCAATTTGTACCTTTTTTTGATGGGTTTTTATATTTTAGAGAGAATTTTTCTCGATTGGCGGAAACGAAGCGAATAAAAATCGACATTTTTATGGGAATTACAATACGTTGTGTAAAAAGGATTGTTTATTTATCATTATCGATGCTATTACAACCGCCGACTTGGGGATACGATGTTTTCAATTTTTTTCTGGCAGATTTGCTCGATGCGTACATGTTTTTAAATAAATTTATTGTTTATTCGCTCCCATCGGGGTTGCAGAATCGCGCATAATTAAACCCGGCGTTGCGTTTTCAATCGTATAGCTATTTAGGTTTTATAGCATTTTATTTTTATTTATTAAATTTTACGATCATTGGGGATATATTTACACTATAAAATACGTTTTATTTCTTTCGTTTAATCAATGCTCCGGACGTTATCATTTGTAACGCGGCGTTGGAAATTCGGCACGCGAAGAAGGCTGCGGTGGCGCTAATGAGGGGCGGAATATTAAAACGGATTTATTGTTAGATTTTTTGTCGTGTGTACTAAAGTGAAGAGTATGTCATCGAGATAAACGCTTCGTTTTATCATATCGGTAAATGCGTTCGTGTGAGGATTCGCTGACGTGCGCGAATCCCTGTCAGTTTTTTTCGGCGGTTTATTTCACGTCGTTATGTTTGATAAACTGAATGGGAGCTTTGATGGGGTATTTTTTAGGCTGAATATTCGAGCTGGTTGAAGATCGGTGGATTTTTGGCTTTATGATCCTTTTTTAAGTACTGCGGATATTTTTCTCTCCGGAGGTGTGTACGTTTTTCACATCGAGAAGCTTTTTTCCGCGGAAAATTCGGAGGAAATGTTTTGTTTCGTTTACTCATTCACTTCCTATGTTGTTTCCGATTCGAAAAATATTTTATCGCGATGTTCTTCTTTTTTTATTGTATGTTTAATGATATCGTTTGTAATCGAGAAAATATCACGGTAGCATGAAATCATCGCGGTTTTCCTGAAATCACAGCTGAATAATGAGTCTTCTACGTATCATTTGCGCTTTTCGTTTTGTGATTTATTTCACAAAACGTTGGCACTGCTCGTGACGGAATTCGATAAATGGTATTTTACGTCGTGATAATTGAATTTTCCGTAGGCGATTGTTATTTTTATGTGGGTGTTGTGAAAATTTTCTCGAGGTTATGTTCTCCTTACTGTCCTCGAAATTTGCGAGTTTGTCTCGTTTCCCGAATTTCTTCATCTCGAGCTAGATTTTTTTGAAAGGGTCCGAAAATCTAAAATTTAATAATATACGCATTTTTGCACATTTCGTTCAGTTAGATTAGGACTTGATTCTGCGTACACCCGAAACTCAGTGACCGTTTTTGAATCAAGTCTGATAAAAACAGTGTTCATATTTCGGGTGTACGCAGAATCAAGTCTGATTAAGAAGGAACCCAGGATGTTTACTTCGATCCCATTTTCTATCTCTCTGACTCTGAGCTTTACTTTAATATATAAATTTAAGAAGAGATGCCATTGAGACATTTTCAACAACCCTACGTTGCCAAACATATCCCAAGCATATAAAAAAATCTTCTTTTCAATTTCTACCTCAACTTGAACCCAAGCTTTTTTTTCAGCAACGCCCAAACCACCTAACTTTTGATGTTTTCTGAAACGCCGAAAAGCGGAGAAAATTACCGTACCGAGTAATATCAAAGAGGAGGTCCCACTGTCATTAGCGAACGCCATTCTTTGAAAAAATAATAGCCAAGTTTGGCTGAAAAGAAAATTGAGAGGGTAGAAAAAAAAGAATTAATTGATCAGAAATCTTATTCGTGATAAAATTTACTCGTTTGCCAAAAATACCACTCGGACTTCATTGTGCCTACTCTCGAGTGTACACGTTTCTTGGGGAGAAAATAATTTAATTAAGAAAATTTCTTTAGGGTGACGTCTTTTCGTGGAAACCTTGACTTTGGGAAAGATTTCCAAAAGAAATGACTGGCATTTGGAGTAGGCTCTTACGTCTCTTTTTTTCGTCGTTGTCATTTATATTTTTCCAACATTTAAACACGTGTAAGTATATTCCCATAGGTTATTTTGTAAATAGCGCTTTCGACGATATATAGTATTAAAATTAAACCCAATAAAATCCTAATAATGAAGCAAAAAGTTACCACGGCCGACTTGGGATTCGTGTTAATTTGAAGGAAACTTTTAAGGACGTAGTTCTGCCATTGAAAGTTTCGCTAGTTTTGCCGCCGTTTCCATTCGAAAGTAAATTTTCGGTTCATGAAATCGGTTAAAAATGTCGGTTCGGCGGAAGTACACGCTCGCGCGGCCATATCAGCGTGCCAACGTCGCTGAAATTCCGCCTTCGAAAACCGAAACCGAACGCGGCGTGTAAATAAAACGTTAAAGGAAACATTTCAACTTTTAATTTCGAAAACTTCGTTAGTGTACTGGGGAATTTTAGTAATTCGCGCTGTTAAACAGGCTTCGTAACGTGTATCGATACACGTCCGTAGCGTAGGTAATTAAAAAAAAATCGCTGTTTGGAATTCCTAGTCCAGCATGAAAGCTAACTGGCATTTAGAGTGAAATACACTGATGAAATAGCTCGCTGAAATAACCTAGGCTTTGTGCTAATTTTACCAGGGTTTTTTTCAATTCGCTAAATGGTCCGTGGTGCAGATTCTTAGATGTTTTGATGTATTGGCATAAAGAATATGGTGAGAAAATGAAAGAAATTGTGCATGAAGCCTATGAAGCTATTACCATTGAAATGGCACACAACATGCTCGTTTTTTCGGTTATTTGAAAATTTCTCATTTTGCATCGAGGGTGTTGGAAATTAATAATTAATATGCGATACAACGCTCACGATTTATTTGTAATTTAAACCCATCGTAACACGTCTGTTGGCTGTTTTGTGAAAAGAAAGCAAAATACCAAATCATTCAGAAAAACGACTCGATAACCCTTATTTTTCCAAACCCTAATAGGGTAGTCGCGTATGAGCTCGAAAATCCAAGTGAACTGTGTAACTAAAATCTTAAATTATGAATGCAACTTGAATAAATAAAAAAAAAGTTAACAAGCGTAACTTAATTTTAAAGAAAAAAAAACTTGCAAAAAAAAGCCTATTTACGAAACGGGCCTGTTCTAGATTACATAACGAAGTGCTAAAAAAAACGACGACGTGGCGTAAAACGATAATGTTTTGTTTAAAAATGCAAAAAAAAAAGAATAAAAATTACTCGAAATTTCGAATTTTAATTATATACATTTCGGGTATTTCGTTCGGAAAATTTCAACGTATCGTAAAATAACTCGAATTAATTGTTTTATTCTTGCTATTTTACGTTAATTTTATTGTTTCGTCTTGTATTATTTTCGTCGCTAAAAGCATTAAGAAAGCGTTTTGGTTATTGTTAAGTTTTTCTCTTCGTTGAAAATATTACCGAACCCCCTGAGGTATCTGAATGAAAATTCGTCTACGGTGAAATAGTTTCGCTGTCTTTGTATATAGCTTTTTGACTGCAGTTAATTAATTCTAATGAATTATTTCGACGTAACTTTCGCTGTCTGTGAGTATGGGTTATGCAGACTAAGCTTTAATGTGACGTGTTGAGGTGGCGTGAACGAAAAGAAAATGTAGCTGTGAAAGGTTTTCGTATGTGTTGACTGTTCAAATGGAAGTATTAATATTTTCAAGGTGTCTAATCTCTGTTTCGTGCGTGTGTACGTCATTAATAAATAAAATTCGTGTAGGATTACTTGTGAAATTTGCCGAAGATTAGTAAGGAGAAAAGCTACAGGCAGATAAGCATAATCGATCTGCCTCAGGATCCAGATTTTGATGATATTTGAGTATTGGGTGGGTACCATCGAGAAACGTTCATGACCAAAATTTTAGCTACCCCCTCCTCCCTATTTTCGAGAAATTATCATATAGGAATTTTTTTCTCAAATTATAGTTTACGGAATTGATTGAAATTTTAGTAAATGTTAGATTCTCACAAGGGCCTTCCATGAAAAAATCAACAATCCCCAACTGAGATTTTTTCCCCTCCAAACGGACGTTTTCGACTTCATTTATTTTTTTTAAGTGTCTATATCACTCGGCAAAATTTTCAAACCTCATTTTTTCGATGTATTTTTGACCCCTAAATGTCATATATTTTTTTCAAAATTTTGCCTCCCCGGGGCCGTGGTCAAAAATCGCAAAAACCGCGCGTTGGGTGAAACTTCCGACTATGCCGTAGCGCCATGTTCAACGTTGCGCGCGGCCCCGCGTTAGGTCTGTAGTAACGTGCCTACGCAACAACGCGCGTAACTGTGAACGAGACGCTACAGTACAGTGGGAAGTACCGATTACGCGTGCGCGCTAAAACTCGTCTTTCAGATAATTTTTTTCTCCCAATGTACTGATTTTTGGATGATGGGTCGTATAACATTTTTTGTTTGAAATAGTTTTAAGATTATTTTGCGATTTTTTTGGAGTCTAAAAATTCGATTTTCTTAAAAAGCAAAACAAGGCCAGAAAAAACGTACCTAAGTCGTTTTTTTGGACACCAAAAAAATAAACAAATAATCGAGCTGTTATAATCCAAATGAGTCGTTTTAGTCTTAGCCGATTTTCGGAAACTATACTTTATTCTTTAACAAATTCGCTTCTAGATCTTTATTCGCTCAAATTATAATTTTTTATTTATTTCATTTCGTAGTTTCTCAAAAAAGAAGTGGTTTTATTTTCTCGCGAACTAATCGAAGAAAATTCAGAAGGTACAATCTATTGTAGAATACCGTCGAAATTAAAAATAAAGACATAAAATTACAAAAGAAAACCTACGCGAATTTGATTACGTGAAAAAAAAACGCTGAATAAAGGATACGATAATCGATGTTTTCATTTGGCACGATATTAGCACAATGTTTAATTTTACGCCCATCAACGGTTATAAAAATTCATTATCTCAAAAACAAAGTACGTCAAGCTGAGAATTCGCGGTGGAAATTAATTAAAAATAGAAAACGACGTTGATTTTTTCCGCATCGTGTTGCAGGGTTCCTAAACACTAACACAGATATACATCAGAAATCGCCATCGAATTACGGCTTAATGGACCAAATCGCGGCGTTACATTGGCTACAAGAAAACGTCGCTTATTTCGGAGGAGACCCTACAAATGTCACGGTGACTGGTCATGGAACCGGAGCGTCGTGCGTTAATTTCCTCATGTCTTCTACGGCTGTTCCGGAAGGTAGTTTTTGATGGAAACGCTTCGTCGCAGAAGTCGATATTAATGCGAAATGATTTTTAGGGTTATTGTTTCATAGAGCTATTCTAATGAGTGGCTCGTCGCTAAGTCCTTGGGCGCTTGTTAAAGACCCGTCGGTGTATGCAAAACAAGTAGCTCAATCGGTGAATTGTTCCTTTCAATTGCCTCATTTACAATTGCTCAAATGTCTGCGAGATCGTCCTCTTCATACGTTAATCGGTGCTAAAATTCAAGTACCAGAATTCAGCACAGCTTTTGGACCTAATGTAGATGGCGTTGTGATAGATTTGGTGATGAACGATATGCGTAAGATGCCAGGTAAGAATTCAATTTTATTACTGTGTTTGACTTATAAATTACTCGATCCTTCGATCAGTGATGAAGCTACTAAAAACGAGCGAATGTGAAAAGTTTTGCTGATCATATAATTTAAAGGAGCTTAAAACTGAACGTCTCAGGAATTCGTCTTGTAAGTAATGCAGCTCTTTCAGTTTTCAAAATACGCAAAAAATGGTTATTTTTCTTTTTCTTGAGCTCGATAAGATCTATACGAGTATATGACGTAATAACTTGTTTTTGTATAACTTGAAAACTGAAGGCATTAAATCGCATACAAGTTTTTATTTCGCTCTGATGCCTTTAATTTTGAAGATAGGCAAAAACTTCCAACTACTTAATGATATTCACAAAAATATATGTAACAGATTTCCTCTAACTGCAAAATTGAAGGAGTTATTTCAGAGGTAACGGTATCACCGTGTTCGCGGCATATCGCAATGCCTTCAAATTTCAGTATTGGCAAAACTTTATGCTGGTGTTCAGTTTTGGTAGTTCTTATCATCCCTCGAAGGATTGGACAAGTTGAGTGGAACACTCTGTATAGTGTCTTAATTTATTCTAGTTGATTTGTATAGTCGACGATATAAAAGATTGCATTTTTAAATGAAAAATAAGAAAAAAGAAACGTTTTTACGATGAATGATTCGGATTGCGTCGTGTACGTTTTTTACGTAGTATGTGCGCAATATTAAAATATTTTATTGCTTTTCGTAGGCGATATTCAGCCACTTTAACCGACTCATATTTCGTTATGTAGTTTTACTCGCATACAGAAAATTCACTGGCTCGTATTTTCTGCTATTTGAAATTATTCCTTTCTCTTTGATGGAGTTTTACGACTGCGAAGCGATTCGTACCTATATTCTTTTCATAGACGTCACTTGCGCTTCGTACGTGGTGTTTGCGTACGGATTTTTTTTTCATTTGACCCCTTCTCACCTCGTTTTAACTTGGAAGAATTCGAATCGTGATTGCGGAATTTTCGCCCGAATTTAAAACATTCGAAGCGTCTGTGCGCAATTCGCGTCAAAGAACGGAATTTTTCCTACGACCGTTATCGAAATTGTTGATATGAAAATAAACTCGGAGTTCCTTTGGTTGGCAAATTTCTAAAAAAATGCTAAAATTGCAACTCGCTGGCTTTTTTGTTGCAAACGATGAATTATTATATGAGAACTATTAACCCACGTTTTGCGAATTTTCCGCGTATTTTTTCCTGCTTCTTTTGTATGTTATATACAGGAGATTTAATGAAAGAATAAAAACAATCGGAAATACTAGAATTTGTCTCGGTTCTGTTTTATATACGAAGGGACTCGAACGCCATATTTTGCCAGTTAGTTGTTATATTTTAAAACGATTTTTAAGCCTGTCACTTCCTGCGCTTTTAATAAAGTCGTGCCGTGGAGAAAGCCTTTAATAAGTTTGATGGCAATTATTGAAACTTAGCCAAAACAGTGGTGCTTAAAATACGCCTTCAAGATTCGAACCTTGTGAATTTTTCAAGCGTTCTGTGATATAGCGAAGGAGTTGTATTGTTTTTATTATCTTTTAATTATTGTATTCTTCGCGATTTTATGCGCTATTTAATTAGCAGTTTTGTTTTTTCTGCGTTGCTGTCGCGCGTTCCCTCTGAATTATTTCTTTGAATTAGTTATGATGTTCTTTGAAAATTTTTCTGTGTAGGTTTTTGCCTTGTTATGGAAAGCATTTCCCGGGAAGTATCCGAATTATTCGACTCGAGAAAATGTTTTGAATTTTTTTAATTATTTAGAAAATGATTTGAGGGAAACTTGTAAACGAGAAATGCGTTATTTTTAAAATTTTCGGTCAAAATCTTGTTTACGGAAATATCAAGAGATAATGAGTGGGCATTTTGCTTTGTCGGATGTTTTTAAGCGAGCCACTTTAAGACGGCACTACGGGTTTAGTGGGTTGCATAACCAATTTTCACAGAAAAACGCAATAAAATCCCTGTAACTTCCTAGGAAAATTAAAATTGTGGAATATCGCTGTGTAGGACAAACAAGTGTATGTTTTAGGATATAATATCAAAAAATTGTCCCATTTGATGAACAACTGAAGTTGTAGTATCTCAGAGACCTCAAAATAAGGCACTGCGACTTCAATTTTTCATAAAATTGAGCAATTTTTTGATATAACATTCTTAAACGTTTACTTATTTGTCCTATAAAGCTATAATCAGCAATTAAAATTTTAACGAACAGTTACAGGAATTTTAGTTCTTTTTCCTGCGAAAATTGTTTGTGCAACCCACAATACCTGTGGTCTCGTCTTAAAGTCATATCTTCTGTGTCTATTTTTGAAACATTTTGAAATTCGAAGAAAATGTTCACGTGTAAAATACACGTGCGAAGGGGATCAAGAATTCCTCACGTAAATCGAAATTAAACCAAATTTTTACAATCCGATAGAATAACTCTATTTTTCAAAAATGTTATTTTTTCTTATTAAAAAAACGCGATTATCAACTTTCAGAAAATGTTCTAGAATTGGAAAATTAGTCTGGGTAGCTGAAATTTAAATTTGAAGAGGAGTGAAAGAAAGTGGTTTCGTTTTTCAATGATTCAATTCTCTTTTTTAATTTACTTTTTTCGACATTTCAACGTAGTTGTTTGTTTTCTGTGGTCTTTTGATCTTCATTTTTTAGTTTTCTTTGGAGATTTAAGTTATGCAAAAAAGTATAAACACGCAGTCTACGTAAAATACGTGTAACGTTTATTTGACAAGAAAAAGCCACATAATAAACGAACAAAAAATAGCAAAAAAATGTTTCAATGCGTAAAGTTCGCGCGGTGGAATTTTTCGCGAAATTTTCCGTCGCTAAAAAATGTTAAATTGTTAGCAAATGAATTTCACGAAAGTCACGAAAAATTCGTTTTAAATGGAAGACAACGAGGGAAAAGGTCTGAAATTTCTTTTGAAATTTTAACGCGGTTATTAGCTTTTGGGAAAATATGGCTTTTTGATATTCTCCCCTTTTCTCGGCTGCAAGCGTCATAAAGAATTTTTCATTTTATCAAAACCGCTGCCGAATATTTGAACGAGAAATTTTCTCGAGGTTGGATTTAAACGGCGTTGAAATTTTAAGGCTGACATTAACGCAGCTGAATGTAATTCGGTGGTTGATTGTTGGAAAATTTTCGAGACGCGAAAAAAATTTCGTTGGTAGATGTGAAGTGTACAATGTACATGGTGACGATGGTGAAATATTTTTAATTTCGTTCATATCTTGTTACAGATTCTGGACATGTTACGAATGTTGATTCAACTCATGAAAACGTAAAATGGCCTTTTTTCGGGCATTTTCCTTTGGGCGACTACGCCTCTACAATGCTAAACAATCCAGCCACCAAGCAGAAATTAATTTCCAAATATTCGCGATACGACTTGATGACCGGAATTGTGCCGGCTGAGTCTTTTTTCATATTCACCAACGATGACGTGCAATATGGCATAGAACCCGAAAGAAGAGCGAAAATATTGAAGACATTTGTGAAAAATACGTACAGGTTCGAATTTACTTTTTCTTAGTTTATCGATGTGTTTGAAAAATTTTTTCTCGAGGATTTTTTGTTTCGTTTTTGTGCGAAAATACTTAACACATGTGGGAACGACGTTACATGTGTGGAATTTCTTATTTGATGGTTTTCTTCAAGTTTATTTTGTCATTTTTTCAGTTTATTCGGCCTATGTAGCGGTATAAATTGTTATGGATTTTTTTTCTTCACGTCGATACGTGGTGGTTCGCAAGAAAAGTCATTAGGAATTTTTTTAACGTAAAAAATTCGAAGTTACGCGGTCGTATAAAATACATTTTGGCGAAATAATTGCGAAAATTTTGTTTCGTCGGTGACCCCCATAAAACAAACATTCCAGTTCAGCGACATTTCTTACGAAGTTAGCGGCGAAGTCTAAATTGTCATTTTTTTGAATTATTAATCCAATCGACGTTGCTTTTTTCTCGTCGGAAACGGTTACGCGGTGAATTATAGGCTATTTTTTGAGTAAAATTTACATTCTTAGAAGGTATCGAACATTTATCAAGATGATGGTACAGGCTTGACTTGGATTTTACGTAGTACGCGATACGTAAAAGGCGTACCTTATGGCTTTAACAAAAAAGATAATTTGTCCCACACGAGCGATATTGGCGGCGTTATCGATGGATAAAATGTAACCTAATAAAAACCGCGTATGGATGAGGCGTGTCGAGATGTGGGTACAAAGTACGCGATACCTGGATGCTCATTTTCAGTGGGTATCTGCTATCTACAGGTTAATAAATTGTTGCCGAATATTTATGTCGATTTATATTACGTAAAAGGGACGCGTTCGACTGTGTAAAATGGGAGGTGTATGGTTATGCGGAATTATTGTATGTACCGATTGTGTGGTGTAATAGGGAAGCCTTGTATTTTCAAAGTGAAAATAATGCATCAATGGAAAATAGTTGAATTTCATGTTGAAACAAGTGATAGTGGGGTAGATTTGGCCTTTTTGTGTTAGGGGATGTTATCGTAGCGGTCGGTAGTCAAGTAGTATTGAGAAACACTTGTAGTCAAGTCTTGGACGACTTATCTTTTCTCATTTTAAAAAAGGCATTCTTAAATTAAGTATAAAAGAATGAAGGATTTTCTTTTCGAAAAAAAAAGGTTACCGATTTGAAGTACCTTTTTTTTTGGTGGAAGATGTTTTAAAGTAGGATAAGTTTCGTTTATCAGCTTCGTAAGAATTTTGAAATTTGTATTTATATCTTTTTTTTGACAATTTCGAAGTGTATTATTTCAGGTGAAGTATTAAAATCGTAATACATGTTTGTTATTATTTGTAACATAAAGATTATGAAATTGAATCAATGAAGTATCGATATATCGAACTTCAAAATCGAAACATTGCAATTGAACCATCAAAATCGAACTATCGATTGTCAAAATCGAATTATTAAAACTAAAATGTCGAATTTGAAGTATCGATTATCGAAATTCAAAATTGAAATATTTACGTGTAGGAATTTGAAATATCGAT
>QBDW01002634.1:0-14468 GCA_003261595.1 Maconellicoccus hirsutus | reverse complement strand
CCCCCCGGGTACTCCCATCACGGGAGATTTTTCCTCGGTAGTTTAAACATCTGCGAGCTTCAATCAAATTTTCCCTCGAGCAGCGTCACGACGATAACGAAGCTGATTCCCGTTTTTCTTCGTTTAATCACGTGAAACAATTAAGAGTTACGTACGCTTAGCTTTTACGGTACCTTTTTCCCCGTTTTTTTCTTCATCCCGAAGTGAACGAGCTTCCGTCGTAAATGCGCCCAGCGAGATATATCGCTACAAAAGGGTAAATATTGACACGTGTATAATACCCGACGCCACGGACGACGCTTGTTTTTCTTCACGACACGACGACGCGTGTAACACACGCACACGAAGCCATAGCGGCCAAGACGAAGGTGACATTTTGCAAACATCAATTCGTCTCTGCGTGTTCCGGCGTCAACGGTCGGTCTTCCGGGTAGCGACGTAAATTATGATAAATCGTTCGCCCGTTTTATGGCTAATTTGTCCCCGATAGGCGGCCGTTGTCATCCGCTGGGGCCACGTGCGTCGTTGCGAAGTCGCCGCCTTTGAATTTTGAGGACTCGCTTTTTCAACAGCGCCCGCGACACTCGAGAAAGCTATTTCTGTCACGCGTTCACCGTCCAAAGGAAGCGTAAGCTTAGTGGCCGCAACGTGCGGTAGTCGCGATGATCATCGTTTTTCAAGTACAGTACTTGTCTGGGGTACGGTAAATTACAATAGTTCATAGCAAATAACTGTGTATTTACGGTAATTTACCGCGTATCTGCGGTAAATTACCGCGTATCTATGGTAATTACCTCGTATTTGCGGTAATTACCTTGTATTTACAGTAAATTACCTCGTAATTATGGTAAATTATTCCGTATTTACGGTAAATTACCTCGTGCTCATGGTTAATTACCTCGTATTTACAGTAATCATCTCATATTTACGGTAATTACCTCGTGCTCATGGTTAATTACCTCGTATTTACGGTAATTACCTCGTGCTTACAGTAATTACCTTGTAGTTACTGTAAATTACCTCGTAATTATGGTAAATTATTTCGTATTTACAGAAAATTACCTCGTACTCATGGTAAATTACTTCGCATTTATGGTAAATTACCTCGTATTTACATTAATTATCTCGTATTTACGGTAATCGCTTCGTATTTACGGTAATTACCTTGTATTTACAGTAAATTACCTCGTAATTATGGTAAATTATTCCGTATTTACGGTAAATTACCTCGTGCTCATGGCAAATTACCTCGTATTTACAGTAATCATCTCATATTTACGGTAATTACCACGTATTTACGGTAATTACCTCGTGCTTACAGTAATTACTTTGTATTTACAGTAAATTACCTCGTACTCATGGTAAATTACCTCGTATGTACTGTAATTATCTCGTATTTACGGTAAATTACCGCGTGTTTACAGTAAGTCATCATAAATTTACCAAAAATCACTATGAATTTACGGTTAACTACAGTGTATTTACCGTATGAAATTTCACCTGCACGAGGTAATTACGGTATGTATTGTAATTTTCGGGTACCGTAATTACCTGAAAATTGAAATATTTGCCATAATTATCTGAAAATTACAACGAGCACTCTTATGCATGGCGGTTTGACGGTGTTTTGATCAAAGCGAAGTTTACTTTGGTAATTCTGGTATTTGAACATTAAAAAATATCAACCAGAAGATGGATAATTTCTACGAAATTGGTATTTTACGCAGATTTCTAGACAAAGCCACATCATTTCCCTTGTTCTTTTCCGGTTTGAGGGCGTTTCGGTGGTCGATAAGACATCGGTTTTCGGGTTCGGCGAAGGTTTTTCGTCGACGAAACGCGGAATTAAACACGGCCAGATCGAAGTGAAAAGCCTTCCGGCGAGAGAACCGCGAAACAGCGACTGCGGTACACGGTATTCGAATCACGAACGAGAAGATATACACACCGGAGGCAGTCGCGTTTCGCAAATTGGTAAATCGAAGCGTTTTATCGGATGCTGCGGCGACGACGACGACACGAAAACGTGCCTGGTAGACGAAGCTGCGGCAGCGGCGACGACCAAGGTGGGCTCGAACGGTCGCGAAATTCGTAATAGCAAGACGGAAATCACTTCGGGTTTTGAGGAACAACGCAGCCCTTTAAATTTCCGGCTTCCTTGGCCTCCGCTTAAGAAAGAGGGTTACTCGACAGATTATCAGGTAAAGAATATGTAAAACGAAGACGCCGGGAGAGGGGGTGTTGAACGACGACGACGGCGGTGCGGAGGAGGTCGATATATCAAAATTTAATCCGAATCTGGCGCTATTGTACCAAGTTTCGGATTTAGTATAAACGACGCTGATTAAGCAGCGTGAACTTCGGAGCTCTCGAACGGAACGAGAGAATACGCGAAATTAACGATTACATTGTGGCGACGGCGGAGGAGGCGGCGGCGGCAGCTACCGGATCTACCGGCGAAGGCGGGTTTCACCGGGGTTGACGGTAATATATGCGTAATTGAAACAAGACTTGCATATTTTGCTTTTAATACGAAAAACAGAATTACGAAGTATTTTTCGAGGGTGGTGTTGAGAGCGGGGGAGGAGCGGGGTTTGAAATCACGAAACACCGCGATGAGCAGCTGAGACGCGTGGGTTAAAGATGAATATTATCATTCGACTCTGTTGAATTATATTTCGAAGATGTGTTTTTTTTTCTTTCGTTTACGAGGAATAATACGTGAAATAAAAAGGTAGACTCGTAGCATCCGCACAAACGTCGACGTCTTCTTTTGTGCGAATAAAAAAAAACCGTGTATTTTGCGAGGGCGCAAAGAGCGCTAGAATTGAATTTTCTACCGGTATAGAATTTGGCGTGCTGTGTGGTTCGTGTAGGTGCGCATGTGTGTGTGTGTGTGAGCACGTAGGCGTATGTAAAGAATAAGGGGCTAACGTACTGTGATGAAACGGTGGAGGAAAAAACACACCGCTCGTTTATCATTTCGTGTTTCCGTTGATAACGCCGTGTACACAGACGCCTCGGTCGCAAGACGTGAGGGTTTACCTGGAGCTTTGCGGAGCTTCGTGTGCGAAATTTTTTATCAGATTGCATCTGCTTGGTTGATGCATTATCGCGACCGAGATTTTGTGACGTTTTCTTCCGTCATGTCACCTCGATCAGACTCGAAGTGAGTTTTCCCATTCGAGGGAAACCGCGCCCAGATGGGAAAATGAATGAGATTCGTAGCGATATTTCCGCGTATATTTTAAATTCTAAGTATATAACGTGGAGCATCGGGGTCTTACATAGTACTACAGGTGGGGAGATCGAATAACGAATGTTATCGAGTGACGATGAGCGATGCTTCGTGAGCAACGAACGTGTTGAGCGATTTATGCGACAGCTGAACCGGAAGAAGATCGAGTGATTAGTTAGTTTGAAAAAACCGTCGCGAAAATGCTCTACAGGCGGTAATGTTCCACTATTTTACGAGTAATCATCGAAAATTGGCATTAATACGTCGTTATAACTGTTTTCTTCTTTTGGTTACCGTAATTACGGCGTAATTACGACGATTATCTCGTATTACGGTGCTTCGCCATCACATAACGAGCATTTAAAGCGTAAATTACATCGAAATTACGTGTATTTACCGCGAAACACCTTTTTACCATGGGTCAGATTTTTCGTAAAACTAACCGAATTACCGTAATTACTCGGTTTTTTACGGTAAGTGATCGTAATTTTGCGGTGTCAAAAACGCTACACGAAAATACGCAAAAATATTTTGGTTGATTGCAAAAACTTTGTGTAATTTGTAGTAATTTCCATTAGTTTGTAATAATCGTGTAATTTGCGGTAATTATTACGTAATTTACGGTAATTACGCAGTATTTCATGACATCGCTATGTAATCTACCGTAATTACTCGGTAATTTACTGTAATTGTTCGGTAATTTACGGTAATCACTTGGTAATTTACTGTAATTGCTCGATGATTTACAGTATTTACTCAATAATTTACCGTAATTGTTTGGTAATTTACAGTAATCACTTGGTAATTTACTGTAATTGCACGATGATTTACAGTAATTACTCAATAATTTACTGTAATTGTTCGGTAATTTAGGGTATTTACGCAGTAATTTACTGTAATTATCTGAAAATTTGCAGTAATTATTCAGTTACTTAGTAATTTAATATAATTGCTTGGTAACTTACTGCAACTACTCATTAATTTTCTGCAATTACTCGGTAATTTACTGTAATTGTTTGGTAATTTACTGTAATTGCTCGATAATTTACAGTATTTACTCGATAATTTACCGTAATTTTTCGGTAATTTACAGTAATCACTTGGTAATTTACTGTAATTGCTCGATGATTTACAGTAATTACTCGATAATTTACTGTAATTGTTCGGTAATATAGGGTATTTACGCAGTAATTTAGGGTATTTACGCAGTAATTTAGGGTATATACGCAGTAATTCAGGGTATTTACGCAGTAATTTACTGTAATTATCTGAAAATTTGCAAAAATTATTCAGTTACTTAGTAATTCAATATAATTGCTTGGTAACTTACTGAAACTACTCATTAATTTTCCGTAATTACTCGGTAATTTCCTGTAATTGTTTGGTAATTTATTGTAATTGCTCGATAATTTACAGTATTTACTCGATAATTTACCGTAATTGTTCGGTAATTTACAGTAATCACTTGGTAATTTACTGTAATTGCTCGGTGATTTACAGTAATTACTCGATAATTTACTGTAATTGTTCGGTAATTTAAGGTATTTACGCAGTAATTTAATGTAATTATCTGAAAATTTACAGTAATAATTATTCAGTTACTCAGTAATTCAATATAATTGCTTGGTAACTTACTGCAACTACTCATTAATTTTCCGTAATTACTCGGTAATTTACTGTAATTGTTCGGTAATTTAAAGTAACTACTCGGTAATTTACAGTAATTGTTTGGTAATTTACTATAATAACTAGAAAATGTACTGTAACCACTTACTGATTTTACGTAATTACTCGCTGGTCTCCTGTAATTACTCGGTAATTTACCGTAATTACTCAGTTACTTGGTACTTGACTATAGTTACGCGGTAATTTGCTGTAATTACTCGGTAATATACCGTAATTACCTGTTAATTTACCATAAATACGTAATATTTTGCTATAAATTACCGTAAGTGACAGTATTTAAGCGGTGAATTAGGAAAGTTACACTTGACACGAATTGATTGCATAACATGAGATAATCCACAGCAATTACGCGATGTGTGGTAATTTGAAAATGATTAAATGGTAATTTTTAGTAAATTCGGGTAATTCGATGTGAGTTTTGGCAGGTTAACGTGATATTTGAGCAATTTGACGTAAAGCTACGATAATCGAGGTAATCCTTGGGCGAATCGTGTGATCTGGCGCACTTTTGAGATCTTGGTAATTACAAATAGTTAACGAAGATGTATGGTAATTTAGAAAAATTCGTAGCGACGTATTGGAGCGATCGATGAATGGTGAATTTTAGATAAATCTCCGAAAACCTTTGCAATTTAAGAAATACATAGTCGTCTCCTCCGTCATCTGCTGAAGTACGTCATTCTCATTGGAAAATTTCTCGTCGTCGTCGTTCCGTGCGCCCGTTTAATCCGTCGCAATCTGCGCACCATCTCCACCTCCCTCCTACTTGACTAATCGACTTCTCGCCGTTTATCGGGGTATAAATCAAGATTCGAAGAACCGAATGCGAGAAGCGAAGAAGAAAGAGCACGCGAAAAAAATAAGAGAAAAAAATGGCGAAATGTCAACGACAGGTGAACCAGCGTAGAAAGAAAGGAACCGCCATTTGAATACGACGTTTCAATTTCGCCCCGATCGAGGGAACGGCGGGGTGGTGACGGCGTGCTGGGGGAAAAAAAAAGAATAAAACGAGATAAGAAAAAAAGCAAAAAAAATCCGAAGACGAACCAAGACATCTAGACATTCGCGTAATCCGGACTCTTCGTTTTTACCCTGCTGCTGCTCCGCTATCGCTTATCCTTTTTCATCTGGCGTACGAACCCTTACCCGCGACACCCTGCGTTCTATCTTTTCTGTAACCCGATTTCGGAGGCGATAAAATTAATACACGAGATCCCTGAAGATTGGGACGGCGGGAGAGAAAAAATAGACCGGGGGAATTCGTCGTGCTTGAATGGACCTTATTTTATCAGGTTTTTTGATTCGGCGGCGGGAGAAGGAGCGGGAGATGGTACCAAAATGAATGTCGTTCGTTTGCAATCGCGAGGAAAAAAATCTCGAAGTCGCGCGTTTACTCCGGCGAACAAATGACTCGGAAACGGATAAAAAAATTATACGCTTCGAAGGCATCGTCGAAATTAAAACATTCTCCGCGCGCGTGAAAAATCGCTCCGTCGTGAATGAGAATCGATAAAAAAATGTTCGGGCGACTTTTTCGAGGTATTTTAATACCCAACAAAGGTCGTACGCAATTACTCGCGTAAACACGGAGTACTCTCGTGTAATGTTTCGTGAAATATAGGCGAATCATCCGCCTCGCATTTCTACCGAAACTACGCGCAGGTAGTTATTTTAATAAATTAGAAATTTTTAACGCTAGATTATCCGATTCCCTGTTTGTTTTTTTTTTCACGGGTAATTTAATAAAACGAAATGTACGTTTCGCATGTATCGAAGTTTTGCTCGATTTCGCGATTAGCGACGTTTTTTGTCGTCAGTTCTGCTCTTCTTGCGTATCGAAAATATTCCGGACGAAATGAAAAAAATAAGGAAATTTCGTCGAATACGCGAATTCAATTTAAACGCGTCTCGCGATGCCGTAAACCATTTCCGTATTTGTTTGCATTAAACGCAAGCACATAAACCGTCGCTAAAACTATGGAAAAAACGAAAGAAGCAGCCGAGAAGATGGATTAAGGGAAGAGCGAGAGGGGTGGCGGTGAAGAAGAAAAAAGTTTATTAAACTGTTCCGCGTATAATAAGAATCGCTCCGATGCCAACTTTTAAAAGGCGAACTTATAATCAAAATAGTACCGAAGTAAAGTATTACCTCGCCCTCCCCTCATCACCTCTTCCTTACATCCATCGATACGACTACACGTACTAGTCTCAGGAAAAAGGAAAAACTTTTCCATATCGTCGAAACGAACAGCTTGGAGGAAAAAAGGGCCGGGCCACACTATGTAATTCGTATCGACCAAGTTTTTGAAAAAATCCGCGTATTAGTTTTTTTTTTGTATAATGTATCGAACAATATTTTCTTCATTATGTTCCTCCCTTTATTGAGCTGACCCCCTCGCGGATTTAAGACTCGACGAATAATTCAAATTTTTATCAAATATCTTTATTACGATTACGATAATCGAGCCTTTCCCCTTCTCCGCTTCACGAACGACAAACGAGTTGCCCAAGGAGACCGCCTCTTTCGATTTTTTCCCCGACTGTATTTTCTGCCTTGGTGTCGTCCAAGAAGTACTAGATTTCGACGAGGATTTTTTTAATGCCCTCTCTCGTTGGGTGTTTTTTTTTCAGCCTTACGTGACTATACGTTTTCATAAAAACGTCGCGATTATATCTCGAGTTAAACGACCACCGATGGGAAAAGTACTTCGGGGGGGTTCGGGGAGATTTCTTATCTAAATTTAAAACCAACTACGTTTAATGTCCTCGCGAAACGTGAACGCGAGCTTTGAATTTAGACGGAAAATTTCGCCTATATTTCAAACCTTTATCAGTATTTATTTCTTTAATCTAAATTTCGTTCTATTTCGCTGCAGGAAGGTTCCCGTCGTAAATAATCTTTTTATTATCGAAGTTAAACCGAAAGAAATTTGATAAGGAGACAGAAAAGCGAGGTATTAAAATGCGATATTAAATGGCGAAAATGGACGTGAGCGGAGAATCTGGTGAAATTTTCGGTGCTCTGTGGGGTTTAATTAGACGAAGGTCATTATGCCCCTTGCCACCGGCTTCTCGAACAATTTGTTAATTTATTTCAGCGCTTTTTACGAGGCTTAAATACGACGAATAAAAGTTTATAGACGGTTATTACCGCGATATTACTAGAAATTACGACGGCTTGCGTGTAATTCGTGGTAATTACCCCAGTGTTGTCAATGTCACGGTAAATACCAGAAAATTACCAAATGATCGCACTCACTGAGATAATACACGGTTTATAATTACCATTACCCGAAATAAAGGTAATTACTAAAATATTATCGAAATTCCTTGGAGTAACCCGAAAAAAGAATCAATTTATGGTAATTACTTGAGTATTTACGGTAATCACCGAAGTATTTACGATAATTACCGAGATATTTGCGGTACTTACCAAGATATTTACTGTAATTACCAAATTATTTATGGTAATCACCAAATTATTTACGGTAATTACAAAGATATTTGCAGTAATTACCTAATTATTTACGGTAATTACCGAAATATTTACAATAATTACAGAGATATTTGTGGTAATTACCAAAATATTTATGGCAACCACCAAATTATTTACGGTAATTACTGAAATATTTGCAGTAGTTACCGAATTATTTACGGTAATTACAAAGATATTTATGGTAATTACCGAAATATTTACGATAATTACCTAGATATTTGCGGTAATTACCAAATTATTTACGATAATTACCGAGATATTTGCGGTAATTACCAAATTATTTATGGTAAATACTCAAATATTTATGATAATTACAGAGATATTTACGGTAATTACCTAGATATTTACAGTAATTACAAAACTGTTTTCGGTAATTATCTAGATATTTACGGTAATTACCAAATTATTTATGGTAATCACCAAATTATTTTCGGTAATTACTGAGATATTTGCATTAATTACCCAATTATTTGCGGTAATTACCGAAATATTTACAATAATTACCGAGATATTTGCGGTAATTACCTAGACATTTGCGGTAATTACCTACATATGTACGGCAATTACCAAATTATTTATGGTAATCACTTATCACAAAATTATTTATGGTAATTACTGAGATATTTGCGGTCATTACAAAATTATTTATGGCAACCACTAAATTATTTACGGTAATTACCGAAATATTTACGATAATTACCGAGATATTTGCGGTAATTACCAAATTATTTATGGTAAATACTCAATTATTTACGATAATTACAGAGATATTTACGGTAATTACCTAGATATTTACAGTAATTACAAAATTGTTTTCGGTAATTACCTGGATATTTACGGTAATTTCCGAAGTATTTACAGTAATAATCGAAAAATAATCGAATTTGTAAAATTGTCGAAATATTAACGAAGTTAGGATAATTATTAAAACATAGCTGTAATTACGGTTATTTTACCAGTTTTTATAAGAATTACCGAAATATCACGAAATTTACCGTTAATACCAAAATATCATTAAATTTATCGAAAGCACCTAAAACATAGTGAATTAATCGTGATCGTCGAGACTTCAGCTTAGTTACCGGAATGTTACCAAAATTACGGTAATTACCGACAAATTACTGGTGTTTGTGAGAACAACTCGAATTTAACACATTTACCGTAATTACCAAAATGACATTAAAATTTTAAACGATATTGAACTACTATCGAATTTTCAATAAAATTATCAAATTTGTGCAGGAAGCAGAGCAATCTCTATATCGTAAATCGTGTATTATTGGCAACGTCGCGTTTCCGAAAATTCGCTCGTTTTTCCAAACCGACGAGTGAATTTTGTTGCTCTTTTTACGGGCGATAAAATTAGTCATGTCGAAAATTCACCTAAAATCGATGTTATACGAGTTACAAACTTCGCCATGTTGCCAATAATGCGCTTCACAACCTCTATGGCATCTTGTAAAAGCGTCGTTTTTGAAATGGGGGAAAAAAAATTCTCTCGTCACAAAACTCCACTCGCTAGTGTACACAGCAGAAACACCAAAACTGTTAAAACTTCGCTCGGCACCGTAGCGTAATTTCGATTAAATAACGCCACACATTGGCGAACGAACGCCCGAGCGACGCGGCGTCGTCGGCACGGAACGCAGATCGAAACACGCGAGGGCGTTACGTAACGCAGACGGAATTAAAACAAACGCCGCGGTTGGCGCACGTTGGGGGGTGTTCGAATTTGGGATGTTGGGTTTTTCGAAGATGACAGCTCGAGCTTAAGGACGCGGTGAATTCGAAGGTGGCGCGATTAAGGCGCGTTTCTCGGCTAATGGGTTCGGTGCTTGGCCGTAAAACCGAGCGAGCTTCGAGTGGGCGTGCGGGCGTCGGCGAGGGGGATGTGTGTAATCGAGGTGTTTAACTTGTTCGGTCGACGTCGTATTAGCGGTTTCGCTTGACAGGTGCCACGTATACGTATAAATGTCCTCTTAATCAGCTTCCGACCGAGTTCGCGTGTACGCGGCGACGGATAAATGGTCGCGATGTCGCGACGACGTAGCTTTCCCCGTCGGCTTTCGCATCGCGAGACCGGCGCGTTGAAGGTGGCCGGGGGATTTTCGAACGAGTGTTTTTTCTTCATAATTCCAACGACATGCGATGATCCGCTGAGGAATTTTTCTGGCTCAGAAGTTGAAAAGTTTAAAACAAAGGCGAGCATTTTTCTACGGAACGACGACGCCGACGAAGACGCACGAAGTCGCGATGGTAAAAGGCGAAAGCACGACTCGCGTAGGAAGTCGGTACGAATTAAAACGCTATAAAACGTCGCGCGTCGGTTCGGTGATTAATTAAAAGTTGCAAATGGAGCTCGTATTTTTCGGGCGAAATTAATCCGACGCGGTAGTTTCAACGAACACGACGACGATTAATGCGGCACACTCGAAAAAACGACGTAACTGATTCGTCTCGGCGACAAGAAGACAGCGACGAGGAAGGTTTACGAAAATTCGTCGCTTCTTACGCGTACCCGTCATCGTATCTCGAAAGTTCTCCACCCTCGGCGACGTCGTTTCACCGACGAAAATCGCGAACCTGCGCGTCAAATTGTTCGACGTGCGGGAAAAGGTGCACGGCGACGCGACGACGCATTAAAACGTGACATCTGCGGTGCTATCTACGGCCAACCAGACGAGCGAAAAGTTTCGCGAGCTAAGTTCGCGCCCGTCACCGTCAGGCAATCGCTGCCGGTGGCGGTGCGATAATACTTGATTGTTTCGGGGTCGCCGCGACGACGTCGACGATTCGCCGAAGGCGTACGGTTCAGCTTAGTGGTGACGACAAGGGCTGAGAGGGGTGAACGAAGAAGTTTGTCGAGGTTTTTAAGACGTTTCGTGGCGCGCGAAGGGAGCAAAATACGCTGGGAGATTAACGCGCAATTTAATCGCGCGGAAAAACGTATTCGACGTGAAGTTTCGCAGCGTAAATGGTCCGTGTTCGGATCCAAATTCGTATTAGAGTGTTTGCGGAACGTCGCGAGATTACGGTAATTACGGGAGGATTTTTGGAATTCACGCCAATACTTCGAATCAGCGTTAATCACCGACGAAACGACGTAAATTACCTGTAAATATGAGGAAATACCGTGGTTACGAATGAATTACCGCAATTACAGACCAATTACCGTAATCAAAAGGAATTCCCGTATTTTAGGTAAATTACCATAATTGCGCGTAAATTACTGAAATTAAAGTGAATTGCCGTAATTATGGTAAATTACCGTATTCATAGGTTGATTACCGTGTACGAGATGAATTACCGTAATTACGGGTGAATTACTGCAGTGAAGACAAATTGCCGCAATCAAGGTAAATTACCGCATTTACAAAGTAATTACCGTAATAATGAGAAAATTAGAGTAATTAGCCATCGTTAACGGTAAATTACCTTATTTAAAAGGTTACTTACTGTAATTGAAATTAATCACCGTAATTATGAAAAATTACGGTAATTATGGTAAATTACCGTATTCATAGGTTGATTTCCGTGTCCGAGATGAGTTACTGTAATTACGGGTAAATTACTGCAGTGAAGACGAATTGCCGTAATTGAGGTAAATTACTGTATGCATAGGTTGATTTCTGTGTCCGAGATGAGTTACCGTAATTACGGGTAAATTACTGCAGTGAAGACGAATTGCCGTAATTGAGGTAAATTACCGTATTTACGAAGTAATTACCGTAATTATGGGAAAATTAGAGTAATTAGTCGTCATCACTGTATTTAAAAAGTTGATTTCTGTAATTAAGATAAATTATGGTAATTATGAAAAATTACCGTAATTGCAGGTAAATTACGGTAATTTGACGTCATTACAGGTAAATTACGGTAATTAAGGTAAATTACGGTAATCAAAGTAAATTACCGTATTCATAGGTTGATTTTCGTGTCCGAGATGAATTACCGTAATTACGGGTAAATTACTGCAGTGAAGACGAATTGCCGTAATTGAGGTAAATTACCGTATTTACGAAGTAATTACCGTAATTATGAGAAAATTAGAGTAATTAGTCGTCATTACTGTATTTAAAAAGTTGATTTCTGTGATTAAGATAAATTACGGTAATTATGAAAAATTACCGTAATTACGGGTAAATTACAGTAATTTGACGTCATTACAGGTAAATTACGGTAATTAAGGTAAATTTTGGTAATCAAGGTAAGTTACCGTATTTATAGGTTGATTAACGTATTTGGGATAAATTACTGTAATTACGAAAAATTACTGTAATTAAGGGTAGTTTACTGTGATTAATGTGAATCGACCGATCGATTTTCATTGCTGCAACGTTGCCAATACTTCATCCCTTATCGCGTTTTGCATACTTTCATTAACGAATTCGCATCGTTTTTTTGAATCGCGTCGTTTCGGTCTACTGCATCTCGAGCAATTTAAAATTGCGCCTCGAAGAGTCGAACCGCTACGAATCCGCTTCATGCATCGTAGCGAACGCGAACACCGGTACACGTACATCAGTCGTGTTTACCGCAAAATACATCAAGTCGCGTATATTATGAAAATTAGCTACAACAACGTCCTGACTCGTATATAAACTATGTGCATACACCGGAGCCATTTCGACGTTCTTTTTTTTGCGCCCGCTTGCGTTAAAAACACAAAGCCTTGTTTCTGCTCGACGACGCTCGCTTCGCGAAACGTGTAAACATGGTCTCCGGTTCGTGCTACGTTCTTCTGCACGATGAAACAAGGCCGGGGACCGCGGAATTGTTTGAATTACCCCATCGTCGGCTCTTGCTCCATTTGCAAGTCGACGCGGTAAAAAGTACCGCTTTGGAATACGAGCTTACCGCCTCGTTAAGTACACGCGACATCCCCTCAAGCGTCTTCGTTTCGAGTACTCCTGCGCTAAGGAGTTCAGTCTTCCCCATTTTTCTCGCGACGAGTTATTAAATTGGCTAATTATACGAGCCCGTTCCTTAACTCCCTCGTTTTAGACGAACTTTTCAAAAACTTGGAACGATGGCGCCTCGAAAAAACAAGTTTTTTTCGCGACGTCAACACGATGCACGTACTTGAATTTCTTCAGACTCGTTGGCGATTCGTTTACACGACTCCGAAGCTCCTCGCCGACCTTCATGCACCCCTCACATCCTCACGAGTCTCCGAAACGTACCCCTTATCGTTGAAACGTTCGACAGAATACCTCAAAGAGTCTCCCTTAGTGGTCGTTTTCTTTTTCAACCTTTGAAATTACTTTTTATTCGATACACAGCGACACGACAGTTGGGCGAAGAAAAAAACAACCCTGCTGAAGAAATTTTTAATAAAACCCTCTTCGTCGCGTCGCCCTTCTGACGTAGAGCTAAATTTCCCATACACCGCTCGAGCAAACACCTCGCTCCGTCTTGACGTTACCACACGCGAAAACGTACTTTAAAAACATCGCTTGGCTGGAAAAAAAACCTCATGATTTATTCAATAGTTGAGACGAGGACGCGGTGGCCCGCCGGGTCTATTACGAAAATACATTTAGCCGGATCAAAAAAAAGACGTTTTTTATATTACTTTTCCATCTTTGTGTAGTAACGCCTTCTCTCATTTTCGCTGCCGAAAAATTTCCTCTGTGTCGCGGGAATTCGCCATTATTTTTTGTTCTCAGAAGATAATTCCGGTTTTTGACTATCGGAGGTCGTCTTTGGAGGAGGATGGTGATGCGTAATGATCTCGCTGATGGGTACGTAATCGTGTAGATGACTCCATAATTGCGAAAGTTATGGAAATTATATTCGGAAGGGTTGCTTCAAAGATGAGATATGTTTTTGTCGAATACATCTCATCCTATGCAGAGGAGTTATACAAATGGCAACATCGTATTCAGCGCACGACGCCCTTCATTTCGAGTACCCACAGGACTATGTTCGGTGCAGATTTTCATTTACCCCACCACTTGACAGCTCGATGACCTTGATGACGAATATATCAGCAAAGAAGCTCTATTTGAAAAAATACGTCATCTCGTTGTATTTCCCTTGAAATTC
>QBDW01002631.1:0-25745 GCA_003261595.1 Maconellicoccus hirsutus | reverse complement strand
TATTGATATCAATTTTGCAAGATCAGCACGGATGTTTGGATTTTTTACGCGACCGGATGGTTTTCAGGCTTTTACAGTAGAGTTGGGGGAGAGTTAAATTTTAGAGAGCGGAAATGAACTTTTTTATGAAGAAATTTTTTCTTTAGAGATATGAAAATTTTCAAAATTAAAGATAATAAATGCAAAGTTTAAGTAGGTATTTGAACAAAATGCAGAACTACTAACAAAATAGCATTAAATTTCCTTTCAAATGCATCTTAAAATCATGATATCTAAGATTGTTCAACCTCCTATATGAATCATACACAACTAATGTTTTTGAGCATCCAAACATGCAAAAGGAAATTCGAATGCCCTTAAAACCAACAGTGACTGACACGCATAGGTAATAGTACACAAAAGCGAAAAAATAAACTCATCTTCCATCCCTGGAAAATTATTTAAGTCACAATAATATTTGCTCAAAACTGAAAATAATATTTGCAAGCAGCTCAAATTTGGTGCAAAATCCGCTTAAAAATTCTTGAAAATTGACAAAATTTCGTTTAAATTGATTAAAATTCCCTGAACTTGGACAAAATTGTCAAAATGTGGTTAAAATCGTTCAAATTTGTTCAGTATTTGTTCAAAATTGCATAAAAGTTGCACAAAACGGTTAAATTAATATAAAATTTCCTTTAAATGGCACGAAATTTACCAATAGGACTTTACAGTCGCTTAAATTTGTTATATATTTGTTTAGAATTGCAGGAAATTGTCAAAATGTAATTGAAATTGTTCAATATTTGCTCAAAATTGCATGAAAACAGATAAAATGTTGTCAAAATGACTCAAAATTGATCAAAACTTGTTTAAAACTGCTTAAAATTACACAAAATTGTACAATATTTGCTCAAACGTGTAAAAAACTGTTGAAATATCGTTAAAACAATTTGAATTGATCAATATTTGTTGCCAAAATCTTATTAAAATTGTTTTAAAATGTTCAATATTTGCTCAAAAATGTATAAAAACTGTTAAAATGTCGTTAAAATAGCTCAAAATTTATCAAAACTTGTTAACAACTGCTTCAATTTACATAAAATTTTCGAAATGTTATTAAAATTATTCAATATTTATTCAACGTTGCAAAAAATTGTTAAAATGTTGTTCAAATAGCTCAAAGTTTATCAAAATTTGTTTAAAAATCCTTAAACTCAAGCTAAATTACTAAAATATTGTTAAAATTGCTTAAAATTGTTCAATATTTGCTAAAAATTGCCCAATGAAAATTTGATTAAAATGTCTTAAAATAACGCGAAATTGCTAAAATGTGGTTAAAATTGTTTAATGTAGTTCAATACATGCTCAATTTTATCAGTTTTTATGCAACTTTCAGTAAATATTGAACAATTTTAACAACATTTTGACAATTTGTGTAATTTTAAGCAGTATTAAACAAGTTTTGATCAGTTGTGAGCTTTTCAACAACATTTTAACTGTTTTCGTGCATTTCTGAGCGAATATACAACAGTTTTAAATAGTTTCAACATTATTTCAAAAATTTTACATAAATTTTATCAATTTTAAACAAATTTTGATCAATTATAAACTATTTTTACGACTTTTTAACAGTTCTTACGCAATTTTAACCAAATTTTTCATTGAGTTAATCGTTTTACACAAATATTGGGCAATTTTGATCCAATACTAATCAACTTTGATTCATTTTAAAAGCTCTTTGATTAATTTGCGCAATTTTAAACAAATTTTAATCTATTCTACATTATTTTAACTACATTTTGATGATTTTATGTAATTTTAAGTTAATCATGATTGATTCTAAACTATTTTATGAAACAAAGTTATTGGAAAGTAATCACGGAACGATTTTTGTGTGAAACATTTTTTCATCTCTTCAAATTGCTACATAATTGGGAAGTTACAACTTGCGAAATAATGAAAATTAATAAAAAGATGTGCATCTTCTATGCAAATTACGACAGATATGCTCAAATAAATGCGGCAAAAACTTACTCAGAAAATCCAAATCTGGAACCGGCATTGGAATGTAGGCTGGAAATCTTGCAAATTCACAGTATCACGCTGGAAAATTACATGATGCATAATACATCCCTGAAATCAAACAAGAAATGAAAAATTTCAAGTTAAGAAGAAAGATAAACAATGTTGAAACTGAAATTAAAGTTTCTAATACTACGAACAAAATGTCGAGGCAACTTTCATAGAAAATTTTCAAAAAAACAACATAAATTGGTAGCTTCGATTGATTTCAAAATTTCACTACGAATGCGAAATTTTCTTAATGAAAACAAATTACTCTTAGGGATTTCCTTATAAACGATTACACTCTTGGGGTCTCAAATACACATTTGAGAAATACAAAACTATGAACTTTTCTATACTTTCGAAGAAATAAACGATACGGTTTAACGTTGAAAAAATCCAATTGACGGCCTTAAATCTTTGATACGCTTCTTCATTTCGAGAATATCTTCTTTGCCCGATGAAAATCTAAGACGGTTTTTATTAAGACGCAAGGAGGATATTTGTGCAATACTTTAGCACCTAAGCTTAAACCCACACATAAATATGAAAAGGCTTATCTTCTCGGACTTCACGGAAGGAGAAATCCATCATGAATATAAACGCTTCGCAACATGATCTTAGCGATTTTGCGACTTTATACAATTACAAGAAAAGGGAATTTTTATTTTACGCGTACTCATCCCTTGGAATCTTCAGTTTATAAGAAGAGGTGATCATTATAGAAACGATATTCTTAAGACACCCTTTTTTTTTTTACTCTCCGGTATGTACTCCCCAGTAAAGCCAATTCTTTCAGCAAACGTTGAGTCATTAAGTTTTATAACGGAGATTTTGTTTAAGAATAATATTATACGGACTCTCCGCTGCACACTTTGTCTTCGTTTTAAGAATATTCAATTTCCAATCTTAATTACATCCCTTCTAACTAGCGTCGGATTTTTTTTCGCTTCTTTATTTTTTCCTTCTTTTTTTTTTTGTTTGAAACTTAATCACATTTCAGAGATAATATTGCGCTTCGGTGAGAAGCTGAGTTTTTTTTTGGTACCCCTTTGCCTCTCTGACTTTCGCCAGCGTTGCGTGTTAGTCGAGTAAATTTACGTAATCTAAAGCCGAAATGAAAACGAAATTCTTCAGCTATGGAATATATTAAATATAAAATATGATATGGATTTTTGAAATTTCGACACTTTAATAACATTTTCGTTCTCGCTCTTTCGCATCGTTGTCATCTTTTTTGTGTTTTAAATGTAAAATGAAAGTTAGCCTTAATGAAAAAATATCGTTTACCTTGATTGAAAAAAACGTTGCGAATCTGTAAACTTCATTAGTTTTTTTAATACTTTCCGAGCCTTTTCACATCGCAAACTTTTACAAGTTGGGATTAAAATTAGAATTTATTCGTTATTCTTTGCTGCTTCTTTCGCCTTATCTTTATAAAATGGCGTTATAAAGTCAAGCGTAGAATTTAGAATACGAAAGTGGTTTTAGATAAGCATATCGAGTCGAGTATGTAGTTATTAATATTTCAGTAAAGTAACCAACATGGTGAGAACTTTCCGCCATGATTTACATATTGATTATGGAGATGAGACGGAATAAAATTATCGATATCGAAGGTTATATACAAAATTTAGGCATGAAAATTAAGAAAATACGGTAGAATGTCGTTAATGACGGACTTAAATTTGAAACACATTAGGATAAGAAGTGATAACGAATTAACAGATGGGAGGTGTACAAATTAGGCCGCCCAGATAATCGCGACTAATCTACGTTGCGACAAATATTTTCGAGTAGTCGAGATGGTAATATGTTTGGAGCCATTTGCCAGAATTCCGCGTTTTTTTTATAATACAGGTATTTTCAAATTCTTCGTAATTCGACCAATTTTAGTGCCTTAAATAAATTAATGATTTTTAGATGAAAAAAAACTTGCGGTGACGTGACATCTAAAGAAATTGACGATTTGTTTCCATTAATTGGGTGACGCTCGACGTTGACGGGAGGAAAAGACCACTTCGCGGTGAATTCTTGAATTCTAGAGGAGAAAATTCGTTTCGACGGAGACGTCTTAATAAATAGATGATTTGTGGGCAATCGAGAGCTGAAGATGGTTTTCAACATATATCATCAACCTTATCAATTTTTGTCGCTGTAATAAAATATCCATCAAGGACTGATTCGCCATGCTTAATGGGCTAATTTTTGCAATCATAATCAGCCAATTGTTCATCAAAAGCCAAATCCAAAATAATTCTGAAATGATGCTTACACCATAATAAAAGTAATGAATCATCATTATGAATCCTTCATTTGCTAGACGTCTTCTAAGAACTTCCAACAGAATCTGGAGACTTGATGAGCACGTGTCCTCTCTTCGTCTGCGATGCATTGCTCATGTTCTGTAATGACGGATCCCAGAACAGGGTTGTCATTTTACATGTAGAATATTATATTCCACATTTTTGTGTAGAATATGTAGAATATGTAAAATGTAAAATTCATTGAAAAGCCATTCTGATTGGCTAATGATAAGAAAATGAGAGTGATGAACTGATAACGAAATTCCGACTGGAAAAAACACTTTAAAAGTCCAAAATAATGAAATTTGGAGTATATTTTTCCCGGTATCGATGATTACTAATTGTAATTACTAATTAATAAATTGATAATTATACTTTTAGTAGTATTAAGTTACATATAAATCAATTTTTCGATAAGTGATCACAGAATTTGCCATATTTAGGTATTTTTTTTTTCACAAAAACTTCTTTCTGAAGGATTTAAAAAATTTATTCAAAAGTTTATGGCTAAATTCGAAAATTTGGAGCAAATCTATAGAAATTTAGATGATATTCGCGGTATTTTGGTATTTTTTACACAAGTTCACATATTCTATATAAATATTCCACATACCTAATATTCTATATTTTACATTCTACAAGACAACTCAGTCCCACATACGTAAATACATGTTTTCCACTCAAAAATACATCATTCCATGCTAGCATTATCCTGGCTGCTCCAATACCAAGTCCAGATGAATTAAAGAAAGAGGCTCTAGCAGACTTCTATTGGTGGATACGACAATTCAACGCCAGGGTCGTCTCAATGCTTCATTGCTTACGAAAGGATGATCGAAGACAAAAGATTCCCCAATCGTCGATCATGAGGGAATGCTTTAAATACGCAGCACAATCCAAATCAGCAAGAAACCGAATCCATAAATTCTTTCCCTCGCTTAATAGACAATCTTCGCTGAAACTTTAGAACCATTCCATCGCGAATCTACAACTCTACACTCCATCACATTCCCTAAACCATTCGATCTTTTTCACCCCATAAACTTCACGCTTTTTTACGAACCCCTGCAGGCTCCTGTAAAAAAAACCTCGCAAGCGGCACACCGGTCTCAACACAACCTCATAATTAAACGAATCAGGCGTTAATATGAATCCCAACGATCTTTTTTTTAAATTTCTTCTTATAATTAAATCACGTTTTTATTATATCTTGGCTTAATCGTGCGTATTATAATTAAGCTCCTAAGATGAAAAAAACCAACAACCTTTCCTAAACTTTCAAGGGTTCCGGGCAACAGATTCCTTCGTGTTTTCCGCAATTTCGTAACGGCTGGTTGCTTGCGAGTGCCTGCTCGAAATATAATATAGCAATGGGAAGTAAAAAAAACAACCAAATAACCATAAGACGACCAAGTGTTAAAGCTATTTCTTTAAACATATACTTCACACTTATATTACGACGATATTATGCTAATTACTAGATAAATCTAACTTATTAATTATATTAAACGAATATATTTTTATGTTTTGTAAATGCAAATTAATCTATTTAATGTGAAATTTTCGCCTCGATAAAATCATTCTACAATTTTTGTTATAAATATCACAAACGTTAATTTCATACCTCCCTTCTACCAATTCGTACCGCGGCACGTTGAAAAAAGTCATCGGCGGCGTCTCTTCTACCTAAATATCGCATCACGCGCCGCATAAATCCTACTCTTATGACCAGGCGGTCTTACGTCCATAAAAACGATAAAAAAATTCGCCGATATTCTCCATTTACAGCGCATCTTAGTGTTTAAAAAATTAATCCGGATATTTTCCGTTCTATTTTTTTAATTTTAATTCCCCGAAGTTTATTTTTTTCCTTTATCTTCTTTCAACTATTCACCTATATTTAATGACTACGATGAAATAAACATAATTTTAATATTTAACGTACTAATAAACGAGCCAAACGAGGCCACAACCGACCATAACAGAATTACTCGACAATTAGTTTGAATAAAATACACACGCGAGATATTCATCTCGGCAGCAATTAAGCGGTCAAAATCATCAAAAGGCCGATCAACTAAGTAGCCTAAACCGCGAGATTTTGGTTTTTTTAATATTAAAATTATCGAAATTTCGTATTTGCGTTTAACGATTATTATCGTTCAACGACCATTTAGCTGGTTATTTCGCTCGGACGAGTTTTCTCGTAATTACGTTTTTTAATTAAGAAATTATCATTTATAATTTGTTTCATTTTATTTTAATCGTATTGCAGGAATGTGGTGAAACGAGAGGCTGTAAAATTAATCAAATGCGGTTTACAAATAAGGACATTTCAATTTGTTGGGATTTCAAAATACCGCTGGAAATCCATTTTGGGTAAGATCACAGCAGAACGGACAGTTGAAGGATTCAAGATGGAGCAAGGTGGGGTAACTGTTGTCAAGAAGCCTTCCATAAAATTTGATTGCTCTTTCACAAGAAAAAAATCACTCTGGGAAACAAATCACATCGAAGTCGAAGATACATGGTTCAGACACTCCACAGTGAACTCTGTAAGAACCATCGAGAGAAAAAATAGTCCCAGGGCAAATATTTTCAACCCATGTGGTATAAGTCCAGGGAAAGGGAAAGGTTTTTTTTTTAAAGAACACGAGGATGACGGATTCAAATTAGTAGGAAAAACATAATGGAACGACTTTTAGGATGATGAGAAAAAAATGGATAGGAAGGCAAGGATGAAAAAATACTGAAAAAAATATTAAAAAAACAAAAATACAAAAAAAGAATTTTAAAGGGACAAAGCCCAGATGCAAAGTACCACAGCGAAAAGAGAAATTTTGAAAAAAAAATAAATAAAAATAAATTAATTAATTAAAAAAGATCAAGTAAGATCATCTCAATAGAAATAAAGAAATAAATAAAACCAAGATGAGTTATATAATTAACATGAAATTAAAAATTGCATATTGAATATTAAAAAATAATACAAAACTATCTATAGAGTATTTTGGGGGGGAGGGGAGACCAGTTCATTCACCTGTTTCGGCTTAGGTAACCTGCAGCAGGCTATTAATGTGCCATTAAGGTTTACGAACTGATATATAAAAAAAAAAGAAAAAATCAACTAAAAGGAAACTTCAAATTATATTTTTGCAATCACATCACGAAAAATTAAAACAACGTCTGCATGCATTTATACCCACTGCTCAATTTATACATGTTACATTCAGTGGCGTAGCCAGGATTTTGGCAAGGGGGGGGCAAAACGAGTCCAGGTAGTCAAAAATTTTTTTAATTAGTGGGAAACCAAAAATTGCAAACGATTTATTTACCTATTCATTTATTTTATAAACAAACTACGATACGTCGAAACAAACAATAAAACAAAACAAAAATTGGTAAAAATGTTCAACTCAGGATCAATCGTCCTTCGCCGGCTCCAGTCACCTAGTTCCATTCGCCTAGGCTTAGCAGTGGCGAATCGATGGATGACTGAATCGATATTTAAATCCAAATCTTTATGGATGTTTAACAACGCTAATCCATTCAAACGGTCTTCTCCCATCGTTGACCTTAGGTAGGTTTTCACGCGTGGAATTGAAATTGCATCATCGTCTATTTCATGGTTTTCATATACATAGGAGTAACATTTTCATAAATTTCATATTTTTAGTAAAAAAAAAAAGGCCATGGGAGGCAATTGCCCCCTTTGCCCCCCTGGCTACGCCACTGGTTACATTGTTGATATTATCGAATAATTAAAAATTTCTCGGACCTTTTCAATAAAACCAAGCTGGGACATATCCTTCCTTGCCCTTCCCCCTCTCGATGGCCTGTACCCATATCAGAACGAAATCTACGAAAGTTGAAGACCCTTTGGCATATGCTTCTATCAAAAATCTACAAACGAAGACAACTCCAGGAGATATTTGCAAAAACTTCACCAATTCTAACACAACTTCACCATCAACCAAACGCTACATTCAGGAAATCCTCATTCCAGAGCTACTCCTCGCTGAATCTAAACCATCAATACACCCCATGCACCGGTACAACTCCGGGACAATTTTTCAACAGAAATTTCGCATTTTAACTGCGCAAGGTTAAGCATCGCAGAATCTCATATCAAGCTCGTTTTATCCGATATACCAGCGTTTTGTACGATGAAAAAAAAAACGAATATCATAAATTACCGTATAAGTTTAAAATATATGTATCTTACACATGGAAGCATAGAATCGACTATTTTAAAAACACGGTAACGTTAAAAATAAGTATAGACCGCGCGGGTATATAGAAATTGTTCACATATAGGATATTATCAGCAGATCCCGAAGAACGGAAAGTAAATAAATAAAATGGAAAACAAAGAAACAGTTCAACAGTTGGTGGTTTTTTTCTTCTTCTTCTTCTGCTTCTTATTTCTGCAGCTATAAAAAATAATAGGCTTATGCGTTCACCTATGTTCGGGGTATATACAAGACACGATTCCACTAACCTTTGCCATTCCAATTGTAACGATTCATCTTTTCATTTGTATGCAAGAATAAGAGATTATTTTTACGCTGAATATTATGAATATATAATGCTTATAAGTAAAATACCTCTCAGGTCCTGTGTTGCTTGTAATCAGCGTATACATTTATACGATTTTTCTCCCCTCTTCCTACCCCGCATCCTACCACTTCCTATCGACAGACATTTTGTTCGCTTCATTCTAATAACATCTCCACGAATTTATAATATGCCTTACACTGTAAGACCAGCTATATACAGACGCGATATGGCCCAGGCTATTGTTTAAATTCAGAATTCACGATTTTTTCAAACAAACGCGCGCCATTTCTTCGACGAATACGCCAATGTTCGTCTACTCTGTCCTCGAATCGTTGTATCGAAAATACCATCATAACGATATCGTTCGTGAAAAACTTCTTAATATATATTACTCGAGAGATTTCATTACTTCTTTCTTCCTCGTCGTATAAAAAAATTAAAAGAGTATTTTCCGACTTATTTTTTTAGCGTAACTGCGTAATTAATCGGTCACGATGATTTCGCAATTTTTTCCCAATTCTCTTGGGTGTAAACCCGACTTTCATAAAAAACAGGTCATCTTTACGTTTACACAATTTAAATTCGTAAGAAAAGAACTACACGTAAAAAGACGAGAAAAAAATCTTATATGAATATTAATGAATTTAAGTAAAAGGGATCCACCCTGTAATTTGTTAGCGAGGAAATGTTTGTTATAAAATGCGGATAACTTAAAAGAAAAACAACGGAAATTAATTCGGTAAGAAACGGAGAGCAGCACGATTCTGGCTAATGCCTTGTTTAACTAACAGCAACATCCCTAACAGTTAATGTCTCTACCCCTCGCCTCGTAATTTCCTTTTTTTTCTTTATTTCCCGCTAATATAATCAAATTCGAGGTTTTTTTCTTCGCATCTAACAACCACCGAGCTAATTAGCGTCTTATGTATAATCGCCGACTAAAAAAAATTCCAGCTTTATACTTTAAGCGGCATTTGTTACGAGGATTTGTTTAAAAACCGAGACCGCAAGGGCGAATTTTTATGCGGATATTGAGATTTTTCGCGTTTGTCGGCCGAGATATGCGAGATGAAAGAGGAGGGTTGCTTGATTGTGATTTAATTAATTGCCGAGTTCCCGAATCTGTGCAACCCTGTTGAATTTTTCGAGTGGGTTTTACTTACGGATTCTTTTTTTTTTAATTTGATAACATCGTTGTTTCTTATTTATGAAATTCTGTTTGAATAATAATTCCGAATAAAAATATAATTAGTTAATAAAGAAACAGAAGATATTTTTTGAGAACAAAGAGTCTAAAATACACACTTCCAATAATACTAGTGATTTGCAAGAATTTCCACTGAAGAACTGTCTAGCAGGGGAACAAGGGAGAGAAACTGCCTGCAGTCCGGCTTTTCTCAAGAAGCTCGAGAAATTTTTAACCATTAAATAAAATAATATAAGCAATTTTCCCCAATTTTTTCAGTTGATGAATGCCACACACGACTTGAAGATCTCAAAACATTTACCTCTAGACTACTTTTGCTCTGGATGGTCAGTCTTCATCTCCATATTCAAAACACTTTAATACCAAACGACAACACCATCAATAATAACGACTTTGCGACCTCACATTCTCAAAGCGAAAATGAAGAAAGTATACCAACGAGAGTTCGCAATCACAGCGACAATGCACCCATCGCAATCGCATCAATTAACATAAAAAATCCGACTCTTATCGCTCGCTTATCTCATGTCACCGAGCTGTTAATCCGGAGTGCTGAAATATTAATATTAAATTTTATTAGCGATATTAGCTTCATAATTTACGCATCTGCGATACGAATTTTCGCTCTAAACAGACATTAATGGCTTACGGTCAAAGAGTTTAAATTTAAACGACACGGTCCACCGGCTTAATACTTCCTGCATATTTTGTATCGAAAAGGATGTCGTAAGTTATGTTATTATAATTCGCTAGTAAAACGGTGACTGTTAAGTCCACCGTGTAAAGCTGCCCAAAACATACTGAGGTCTGTGGAAATTAATACTCTTGTATATCTAGGTTGTTCCATCTCATACCACGTCTATTTTACACCCGAGCCAATTCTACTGGTGTTTTTTTTGCTCTTCGTCTCTCTTGTTCTTGCACTCTTGGCAGATTTATCGACTTTGCGAACATACTCGGCTCAACGATAGGCAACTTTATTAACGCCGTTGTTCGATACCACTTCAGGCATATCAAATTAAGGAAGTCGATTGTATAATAAAATACGGCCAAAACTATACACATCTTATGCATTTGGCACGAATATAGGAAAAATAGGAAAAAAAAAGAATCACTACGCCAAATAATCCTCTATAAGAATTGAACAAATACGTAATTCTATTACGACGCAAATTTCGTTTAATTTTACAAATTACTCGCATAATAAAATGCACACTTATAGTGAAAGTGAAACTCATTATCTTCAATAATATTTACTTAATGCGTAACCAATTTAATATAAATATAAAAATCGTATTTTCAATCCGAAAAGAAAGTATTTAATGAAAATATCCCGAATGTTTTCTCAATTACCAGAAATAATCGCGAAAAGAATGTTCGAATTGAGTAGTTTCATTTCGAAGTTTAACCTGGTTTCGAAACATGTAAATGCGAAGAACCATTTGAAGAATTTTTTCTTCGCGATTTTGCATCGTTTGGAAATTTTTATTCAATCTTTATCAATTTATTTAGGTTACTCTCGAGTTTTTGTAAAATCACCAATGTGTAATGCATATTAGTAAGTAATTGTAATTTATGAATTATGATTAATCAATAAAGATCAATAAAGATGAAAAGAAAAAATAAAGTGAAATAAAATACAAATAATAACGAACAAAGGAGAAAAATTTGATAAACAGGTAAAAACTAATAAAAAAACAGAAGAAGATGATAAAAGAACAAAGAGAAACTAGAAATTTAGATGCAATAATGAATACATAATTATAAAATAATGATATATGAAATGAAATAATCATTTATTCACCAAGAGTCAACAATCGAATGCAAAGATTATATAATAAACTTCGTTTAAAATAGATAAGCATCTCAATGTAAAATTTTTGGGCAGCGGTTTTTTTTATGTGATGTTAAATTAATTTGCAGGAATGACATGGCAGTTAATTAGCACCACTGTCGTATGTTTTGTTTCTTTTTTTTTTTAAATTTGTTCATTACTTTATTTATTTACTTATTTTAATTTCCTCAAAATGTGACCCCCTCATCTTCTGCTCTACAACACTGAAAACAAAATCATTTTCCAAGATGAAGAAAATGGAAACGGTAGTTAACAGCTGAACATATTTTATTCATAAAAATATTGGCGCTCCCGGTGTCATGCCCGCGAACTATAAAATGAGATTTTTATTTCCATATAACATAATCGGCCGTGATTGAATGAATTAATTTACCAAAATATTCAAAATCAAAGACAACCTACAGCTTCCTACTTATGGTAACTATTTATTTTCATTTTTATTCTAATACTAAAGGCAAGAACATATGCAAAAAATGAGAAGAAATAAGGAACAGTGATGATCGGAATAAGATGAAAAATTAGGAAGATGAAAAAAAAACTGAGATTTTCAGATCAAACTAATTGCAGCTTCTTTCACACCTTCTAAAGATGCAAAAAGCATTAGGTACTTTTCTTTAAGTCTTTAACTTCATTTCACAAGCCTAAAAACTTTCTCATTTACTTACCAACTCAGTCTGACTTAATTCATCCAACACCATTTCCGATAATCCTGAAACAAGTTCAAATATCAAATTAAAATTCGCCATAATTCTTGTCAATTTTCGAATTTCAATAACAATTGATACAATCCTACGAGTATATCCGCAGTCAAAGTGAATTTAAAGCGCAAAAAAAAACAACAGTACAATACAATCCCGATAGAATTGCTCACAAATGTAAAATACTCGTGAGAAAAACTTATAATTGAAATACTTTTTGAGATTTGAATCCACTAATGATTGCAACTTGTGAAAGTTTTGGTTGAAAAAAAAAATAGAAAAAACACGAGAAAACCCGTCGACGAAATTGGATATAGCTGCGGTAAAATACGATTTGAAAAATAGAAAACCGCCGGTATCTTATTATCATGCAAATTTAGTCATGCGAGTAGATTTATAGCGTTACGATTAAATTTTCAATCACTAAGGAGTGTACGAGGTAAGACCAAGAAGCATTTGCAAAGGCTCGCCACACAAATTGGTAGTAACATTTTGTGACGCTTGTTTTATAGAAAAACTCGACGCGGTATTAGTACGATATCGTATATATCTGCGGGGCGAACTCGGAATACGAAATTGAAAAATCGCATTATTTCCAAGTACCGATTACAGGTCGAATTACGATTTCGACATCTACCACAACGAGAGCATATCAATGAGGTAAGAAAAAAAAAACTTCCAACTTTGGTAATGGAAACGACGTAACTTCAGAAATCTATTATTGTGCACAATCGCGAAAAATATACGAGATTCTAACGTTCGAAGGTCCTGTGTGCGCGCCGTAAGAATATCACTGTCAGAAAATGTTGTTAGCATAACCGTACCACACGCAGACGAAGAGGTGTCAGAATTAAATCGAATTCGAAATTACTTTAATTCTCACGAGGGATTTCGTTGAAGTGTACGTATAAGAAGAGTCGGCACTCGGTATGCGGTGAAGTTGGCTTCGATTTGCATTTTAGTCGAATTGGCGATATCGTTATACCATCGTATTGCTAAAAATTTACCCATCTCTGTATCGACATTTAAATTCGATATGTTTAGTCGTTATTTTGATCGTAAAATGGTAAAATTGAACTTTTCTCGTATAACTTCCGCATGTATATTCTTCAAATTGGCCTTATTCACGCTTTAAAAAGCTAATAGCGGGATAGTCGTCTATATAGTGAAATTAGTATATGGTAATTTTCAAGGCGTACTTTTTCCAGAATCGGATTCCATTTCGTCGAAAAATTCCTTCCGCCGAATAATTAATATCATTGCATCATAAAGTAAAAAGAAGCAACGAAAATATTACACCAAAAGAATGTGCTCAATGTTGAGAGCACATATGCTCTACATATTTTCCGTGTACCTAACAAATTAACGGTTCATTTAGCAAATAAATATTTAATTTTATTACAAGAATACCAAACGCAAACGCGTGAAATTTCTTGAGGAAATATACAAGTAACTAAGGCATGTAAAAAAATATTCGTACGCAAGTTTTTCGAACGTGACCAATACAACAAAAATTCGCCAACATTTTGGTCGTTAAATCAGAGAAGGTTTAATATTAGCGAACACGAATTATTAAATGTACTGGAAACGAATTTCCCATCTGTTTTGTTCCCTTATTCGAATTTTGTAGCCGACACCTACCCTCATTACAATGGTGTAGTTCATTGAGAACGATATTAACGGCATAGCATTAATAAAGGATATTAAAACAATACCCTGTCAAAAGTCGAGTCGGCATTTCAGCCATTTGCATATTTTAACGTTGGGCTATTTCCTCTTTTTAATGAACGTGCTATTTCCCGATTATAATGAAGCTACTTCGTTACTATTTCCATTTTCGCGTTTTATTTTACACTCCGCTGTGCTAACTATACGATTCCATTCGCGTGCTTGATGGCTAAAAAAAATCGAATTTCCCGAACTGTATCGCTTCACTGTTATGAAATTTACCTCTTATTGTAACCCTAATGAATACCCATGATTAGCTTTTCTCATTTACCATTCGTGAATTCGCTCGCGTTACAGGAATGACGCATGCAGCTTTTTAATATCTTGATTTCGTCGAAAGTTCACTTCTGCTACTACATGAATGATGGAATATAGTTTATACTTCAGCGAAGTTATGTAACTTTGAACATTGCAAGATTAATCACATAGTAGTTTCGATTGTTGGTAAATTATTCAAACAAGAACTCACCTCGAAGTGATCTTATGGATCCCATAGATGAAATTGTGTTACTTCTTACTTGTTGATTCAAATTTAATAAATCGAACGCGCAACATTTCATGAACTAAACGAACGTAAATTTTCACTGTATTCATAAAGATTACTTAAATAATGTCAATATTTTCATAATTCAATAACTTTAACAAGAAAATTGCAGAATATTTACTTTAATTACATTTTTCTAATCACATTTGTGAAATAAAAAAAAATAAAAATTTTCTAAATGGAGAATAATTTGGTAATTATAATTTACTGATTTTATTGCGCTTATTCGCGTACTTCGATATTTGATAACAGAAAAAAGCATAATTTAAATAATTTGTAAGCTTTATCGAATGAAAAAATTACATTATTTTTTAATTTTTATTATTAAATAATCTATTTTTAATCATTTTATTGAATAAAAATGCATTTATGTAGTTAAAAACAATAATTAATTAAAATTCATAATCAATTCGATCAAATGTCATCATTAATTCATAAGTCATTATCAGTGGAGTGTTTACAAATCGCGTTTGCTGATTTGTTTTTTTACGTGTTATGATTAATTATAAGTCGCAACAAATGCAAATTAAAACTTCTAAAACTATTAGAATAATTACATTACTCTAATTCATACATTTTATCTCAACTATATTAAAATAATTCAGATTGGGTACTGAAAAAACAAAAATCTCAAAAATTTGAGAATCCAGTGTTACCAACTGTAAAATAGTGACTACATGACGTTTTTGTTCTGGGTTTCGTTAATCTTCTTTTAATTTAAATCGGCCATTTTAAATCATAATTTAAACATTTTTATTGTGTTTGGTTAATAATAACTTTCTCAATTTTTCGTCGTTCTCGGTTATTTGCAGTGTAAAGAATAATTAATGAAGTAGTGAAACTGATGCATCAAAAAACCGTGTCGTGATGTGTTATGATTTTAGCGCTAAATTGTAATATCACAATGTTTAACTTGTTTTACTTGATGAAATGTTTTATTAATTTTTTAAAGTATTGTGAAGTGAAGTGAAGTGAAGTGAGCAATATCTTTGTTCTTTTCTCGCGTTCTAAATCATTTCGCGTTTAAAAGACAATACTGTACGATTATCCTGTACAACTTGATCGCTTTAGTTACAAACTTGTCGCCGGATTTTGTAAGTTGAAACCTGATCAATTATTCGACATATTAGGCGTACCGAGAACAACCGAAATGTAAGTAATTCCAAGTATTTATAATTAAATGATCTCGCGTTAACATCATTCCGCCCACATCGTACCGTCACAGAACCTGAAATCAGACCGAAACTGTGTAAAATACATACTCGTATATACGATGTAAATCGCGTGTTCCAACAGATACCATTTAGGTAACCCTGAATTCGAGTTTAGGCATTAATTGATGACATTTTAAACAGCTTGTCGCATTACCATAAACATTCACAGTAGAATTATTACGTCGCGTTTAGATTCGCCGATGACAATGATACCGATTAACGGTGAAACAATGAACACACCGACGACTTATATACCAGATGTATCAAGTTAATTGTTCTTTAATTGTTTACACATGTTTCCGGTGTTTGTTAAGTACAAAATACGAGCTAAATAAAAACCGGGAGGATACATAAATTTCTCCCATTACGTTTTACATTTTTACTGACAACTATTATACTCTGAAAACATTCTTCGGAAACGAAAAAAAATTAATATCAGGGCGTAAACGGACTCGCCATTTATACCTCTCGTGAAATTATTGATCACTTGAAAAGTTTCTGTAACTTGTATGGAAATTGCGCTTCGATTGAATGTTTTCTCGTTTTCCTACATTAAAAAAGGAACATGCGAAGAGGAACAGAAAAAAAAGTTTAAAAGAAATAGCAACTCGACTGCGAATAAGAAATAAGAAGAATGGTAAGTATTAAAAAATCTTGACAGTGGAAAAGATTATACTTAGAAAAGAAAACGCTGACGTTTTTTCAAATGGGTTATCTTTGTTAAAGGGTATCGCCGGGTAAGAAGTATTATTGGATTGGATTGGATGGCTGATGCCTATATGGAATGGAGGTGCAGATATAGAGGGATAACAAATTGGACGTTACTCGAACGCATTTACATAAGACGATAGCCGCATTGTGGGGGCTGATTTTTCAGGGGCTCAGTTTTATTTGACCTAAGCTTGCGACACCGTATTCTTTCTTCGTTTTTTTTTTTTTTTAAGACGATTCTTTTTCTATCTATTGATCAAATTTCGCGCTCAAATATCCTATTTCCCAATTGAACCGTCTAGATTTGATCCTTTAAACATACAAACGCTAACTATAATTTTATGTTTTTTCTTTACGTTTTTTTTCGTCGTCTTTAAACGTAAAGCTTTTGAAGTTTTCAATATTGTTCGAAGGTATTTGCGTATATTACTTTTTATTATGAAAAAAAAAATGAAAAAAACTACAAATTTTGCACACCACGTGAGCATATGACCTGTAAATAAACCAGGCCGTCGAACGAGGTTTTTAAATATTGTTGCCAGATATGTACGGTAGATTGAATTGATTCGAGTAGAATGAACGTTCAAGTTTTGTCCATGTTTGAGCTTACGGGTAAAGTTTGAAAATATGACGTGATTTTTCTTCAGTATTCATGTATAAGCCCTTTACCGACTCAACATCGAAAATCTGTCGAGAAGAAATCATTAGAAAGTTGACCTTTTAGTTTGAAAGTTGTCCTTGCACGCTGAGGCTTTTATTTTTTATTAATGATGAAAATTTTACTTTACAAAAATGACTTGTTCGTTCGCGAACGATTTAATCGCTTTAAATTAATATTTTAAAAAAAAGTATTGAAGAAGTAGTGATTTTAAAAAACGAAAAACGTTGAATATTTTTGAAAAAACTACAAAAAAAATTCGTTATTTTTGATAAAATATTGGAATCACTTTGTCTTCTGTCTTTTTTTCATGAGCATATCCTACGTTCAATTTTTTTTATAGCGCAGATTTTCTTTTAATTTGAAATTTTTTCCGTAATAAAAATTCAACCATGTTTATTTAGGTGTGGTGAGGGGGTGGATTAGAAAGATTTTGAAAACTTATTATAAAGGTAGTGAAAGTCATGAAATTGTGTTTAAAAATTGGTGGTGAAATTGATAAAAAAAAAACAAAGATGCTAAATATTTTTGAAATGCTAGAAAAATGTTCAAAGTATTCGTTCTGTACCATAAAGCAACAGTGTGACATTTCCATGTCATTCCGCGACAATGATGTTCATCAGAAGAGGTCATTTGATGTCATATGCCACCCGCAACCATCCCACATCAATATAACAATGATTTGTCATCATATCGTGTCACTTGACATCGCTCATGAGCATGACACGTTGCCATGACAACATATCACTCATGATCATGATATATCATAATAACAATGACGTGTCATCTAAAAAACTCATGAGCATGATACGTTGTCATGACAATATATCACTTATAATCATGATATGTCATCATAACAGCAACGTATCATCTGTAAATCCTTATGATAACATGGAAATATCAAGAATCGCTTATGAGCATGACATGTTGCCATGACATGTCAGTCATGATCATGATACGAGTATGTCACCATTACAATGATCCGTCATTTATGGCATGTTATCATGATATGAAAATATGAGATCATCACTCATGAGCATAACGACAACCACGTGACGCTTTTTTGATCGCTTTTTTGTGACGATTTTCGATTTTATGTGGCACAGCCAAGACATGAAAATGTCAAAAATTGCACAAAAATTCATCACTTTTAACGAAATATATACTCTTTCTTTCTTTTGTATTATTTTTTTTCACAAACTCAAAACACGTTTATTTTAAAAAAATACAGATTCTCTTCTAATTTGAAATTTTTCCTGTAATAAATTTGACCATGTTGACTTGGGCGAGGGAAAGGGAATCGATTTGAAAAGTTTTTGAAAATTTGGTAAAACAAAATTTTCAATTGGTGAAAACAAAATTTTCAAAAAGTAGTAATTTTCCAAAAAAAAAAAAGAAAAAATCCGTTAGAAACCCCAGACAATCAAGGTCGGTATAAGCAGAAGGGTCGGGGGAGTACGACTCCTTGACAATTTTAGAATTGGCAATTTTGAGTGTTCAGTTGACAAAACTTGACATCTCCGAATTGAAATCAATACTTGACTCATCTTCATGGTAAAAGCTATCCTCATCATGAGGCTTTTCTGTTGACGAAATTTTCCAACCGCCAACTCATTTGTAAAGAACATAAGGTATGTGGTAGCCTGGTAAAAAGGACACGTAAGCTTATCACAATAACCAGATGGAAATCTTTAAGGACACGATATTTGTCGCATCCTATTGTTTTTTTGCCTTTTATAATTCGCCTTATTATCAAAGATATCGAAATGCCTTGGAGGTTCGCGTGTATACACGTATAGGTTTTTTTCTTCTAGTTTTTTTTTTTTTTATAACTTTGTGCATCACTGACGTTAAAACGTGGCGGCGAACGCGTCATATAGATTGCCGAGACTGATAATGAGCGAACTATTTAATGCTGTTTGGTCACAAACTGAGGTGAATTTAACTGCGAGTTATATATATTACGCTTTAACCTTATACTCTCTTGAATGTATAATTAATAGCGATAAAACTGTTAGATTAGGAACTACGCCTCGATAATTTACAAATAACGCTACCTAAATCAAATAGCCTGTAAAACGATTAAAGAGTGAAACTGTTTTTTTTTATTCTTTTGTACGTCGGAGTTATCCGTTTTGGAAATCTAAACGCGTCGATTTGGGTGACACGATAGGTTGGGATTAATTTAGGACGATAATTCGGTGTATATACAATTAATGCGAAACGGACGAAGGCTCGAGATGATGGATGGCGCCGAAATATAGGGAGAAAAGCCCGACGTGGTGAGACACTTAAGAAAGATAACAGCTTCGGGGTAAGGAAAAATAGTCGCAATTCGCAAAAATCTTTTTATTCTTGATAACGAAGTCTTATGCAAATATCGATTGTGAATAATGGTCGGTAATATAAGAACGTGACGCGGACATTATGATAAGAAGGAATAAGGGTTCGGTAGTTAGAAAAAGGAAAAAACGCCACAAAGAGGAATGGCGGATGTAAAAAGCTTAGTCTCAGCTTTTGCAACGTAAAGTGTACGTGTGTGACATAGTTAGATTAACGGTCGCAGGCAGTTTTTTTTTACTCGCGCGATTTTCTTTTGTGGACACGAAAGTTTGCGCTGTCTTTGTAAAGATAGCATGGCGAAGACGCTATAATGGATTATGCCAGGAGGTGACCATTATCCCAATATACATTCGCAATGTATATTTCAAAAACGTTGACAGCAACGTTTACCAAGGGCCGATCGGATAAGCTGGTTGGAAACGTCGTTTAGAATTTTGGAAAATGTAAAACGTATTTTAATTAAGGAGCTGACGAGTGTCAAAGGGTCGACGGTGTACGTGGTCGTGCGAAATTTCGCGTAGTTATGTAGTTTATATGGGAATCGTTATGCGAATACACCCTGACTCGAGGTCAAGACGGTTGAAATTTAATTAAAATGGTAACCGGGTATGATTTTGGGTCTGGTGTAATTACAGATGTGGGTTTTTTTAGCGTTGCAAATGCCAAGCGGCGAGGGAGTGGATGAGACGTGACTGAATTATGAGTATTTCGTGTATATAATGAAGGTTGTAAGATAATAAAGAAGAGGTGAGGTTATTTGAGATGGATGCAAATGAGCGATTATAGAGTAATCTTGTCGAAAGACGAAATCTATGAAATGCGATCTTACTGTGTTTATTTTTCGAGAATTTTTTTTAAATAGCAAATTTAATTAACCGGATTACTTTTCAGAGGATTTTTGGCGGTTATGCAACCCGCAAGATGAAAGGTGTGATGTGTTGCTGGACGATGACGAGATAGGAATTATTCATTCGATGAAATATTTGACAAAAATGTCGCAGCTTCGATGAAATGACTGGAAAAGAGAAATGTCTACAGTTTTGTTGTTTTCTATTTTCACAGTTTAATGGTCAATTTTGAATATTTCTTTAAGAAAAGAATTTTGTGAGAAGTGAGATGAGCTTGAAAATGATATTATTCATCTTGTATTGACAATTTCTTCGACTTTCTGAAAACAATTGAAGTAGCTGTTTCAAAGTTTTCGCTTTAAAGAAACGATAAAGTGACAGCAGCACTCAAAAATTGGTTAAATTTTTAGCATTGCAGAGTTTTTTGATGAGCTCTTGTCATAAATGTCGTCCAAATTCAAGTCTGCAGGTTGTTCAAAATGATTGAATTGACGAAAAATTTGCATAAAATTGTACAAAGATTGACAAAATACCCATGAAATTGTTTAAAGTTGTTCAATGTTTGTTTGGAATTGCAAAACATTGTCAAAATGTTGATAAAATAGTTCAAAATTCATCAAAATTTGTTTAAAATCCATTAAAATTACGCAAAACTGTCAAAACGTTGTTGAAATGATTTCAAATTGATCAAAATAATTGTAAAAAAGTTATCAAAATTGAGTAAAATATTTCAATATTTGCTCAAAATTGCATGGAAACCGTTAAAATGTTGTTAAAACAGCTTGAAATTGATCGTAATTTATTTAAAATTGCTTGAAATTACATAAAATTGCCGAAATGTTGTTAAAACTAGCAAATTTGTCAAAACGTTAAAATTGTTCAATAATTCCTCGAAATGAAATAAAAACTATTGAAATATTGTTAAAATGGTTCAAAGTTGATCAAAATTTGCTTAAAATTGCTTAACGTCATAATTCTAAACTAATTTAACGAGTTTTGATCAATTTTAAATCATTTTAACGACATTTTAACGGTTTTATGCAATTTTAAGTAAATTTTGTGCGATTTTAAACATTTTATGTAATTTTAAACTGTTTTAAACAAGTTTTAATCATTTTCGAACAATTTTAACAACATTTTAACAGTTTTTATGTTATTTTGAGCAAGTATTGAACAATTATACACAATTTTAATAACATTTTGACAATTTTACGGGACTTTGAGCAATTATAAACAACTTTTGATTAATTTTGAACTGTTTTAACAACATTTTAATAGTTTTCATGCAGTTTCAAGCAAATATTAAACAATTTTACACAATTTTAATAACTTTTTTACAATTTTAGGTAATTTTGAGCTATTTTAAACAAGTTTTGATCGATTTCAAACTATTTTAAAGACTTTTTAACAGTTTTTATGCAATTTTGAGCATAAATATCGATCAACTTTAAACAATTTCAACAATATTTTGAAAATTTTTCACAATTTTAAGTAGTTTTAAACAAATTTTGATGGATTTGTAACTATTTTAACAACATTTAAACAATTTTTATGTTGTTTTGAACGATTAGTAATAAACTTTAATCAATTTCAACAATATTTTGACAATTTTACGTGATTTTAAGCAGTTCTACGCGAATTTTGATTGATTCCAAACTTTAACACTATTACTCGTTGTTTAAAATCGATCAGAATTTGTTTGAAATGAATTACACCGAATGTGCCGAACTTGATCGAATCTTACCGAAAACATTGCGAATCTTCATGAGGAAAGACGAACGATTCAAAAGACTTTTTTCGAGGAATTTGAGAAAATCACTTTTTTGACGTACTATGCTTTTGAGGACGGGTAAAACGTTATTTTTGCAATTTATGGATTTCATTTTGTTTTAATTCTATGGTGTTCGTCTATTCTGCGAAGAAGTAAAACGAAAAATCCTTTGGTCAAGAATTCTTAACAAAGTGTCCGAAAATTATCGAAAAAATTTCTTGGCTTTTGTTGAAAAAAGAATCATTCAGCATTTCTGTTCCATCACCTTTGCGGTATCCTATCCCATATAACGCTTTTTAACCGTAAAAAAAATTCATATAAATTTGGTATCTCACGCCGCCGTCCAATATCCGCGGAATAGGATAAGAAAAAGGGACATCGCTGGAGACGGGAAGAGTATTGGGGAAAAAAGCGCACCCGAAAATCGAACGAACCGTATAATTCAGTTGATTAAAAAATTCCAGAAATTATTTCCACTCGGTTACACGGACTGGATCTCCTTTGCATATTGCCTTTTCCTGTTTTTCAATTGCTTTTTTTTTCTCTTTGTTTTTTTATACATGTCGTAAATAGACGCTACGAAGAAACAATGAAATCAGATGTTTTCAACAACCAAATGGTCTGCAGCGTTTCACGATGATTTCGAAAATTCGAAACGGAAAGAGAAGGAAACGTAAGCCACCAAATTATTAACGTTCAGTTGCTCGCCGCTACGAGGCACAAACAAAATTACATTTCTTTTTTGTAATTCGCGTATTTTTTTCTTTTAAAATGAACAATATGCGGAATTATTGGGCATGTATCGATTACCGAGTCGGTAATTAATATTCGTACGAGGCGTCGTATAATTAAAATCGACGAGCACGAATGCGAGCTAATTCGCGACGATTGTTAGGATGCTTACAGGTATGGCGTATTGAAGCAAGGGGGCGAGGAGGGGATGAGGGCGTGGGACACGTGCGCGTTTATAATTGTCGTTGCTGGACAACGTCGACGATGATTTTGAAATGTGCAAAAGTACCAAAGGGTGAAAGTCATTAGTTTAGTTAATAATCCTTGAAAACTGAATTCATATGTTAATAAATGCGACATAACGTGGTGAAAGTTCACCTCTCCCCTGGCACCTCCTCCCTTCGATACGCGTTTACAGACGTATACGCGGATACTGGTTGGTGATTATTCAAAGGCTTCATTATCATCATCGCTCATCACAAGGGAAATTAGCATCTGTAAAGTTGGCAACACCCTCGAAAGTGTAATGAGATTTTAACCCTTTATCCTATTCATTAAACTGGTCATATCTCTTTTCATTATACCTACCGTCACGCTTGCCAGTTTAATGACTTTGTAAAATGTTACCATATTCGCGCCTTTCGTCGTCTTAATGACGACACGTCATTTTACATCTTCGTAAAACCGAAGTTGCTTCTTTTGGCGTCATTTTAATATCTCAGAGATAACGTTTTATACCGCGAAGCAATCTTAAAATATAGAAACACTTCGATTTTAATGATTTCGGATTAAACACGTATACCGCAAAAAAACGTCTATCCCTCTGCTCGAGGAATCGCTCTATTTTAATACCCTTTTTTCTTCTCGTTCATCGAGTAAGAAGTGAAAAACGTCGCCATGAATATTACATGGATGCTTCATTATCGTAATCTTAAAGCTCGACTTTTTAATATCTCGCTCTCTGTTTCGCTGTAATAAAAGTTGGATTTTTGCAACATGTTAATTTGGTTAGCTTTAAAGATAACCCGATGCTATATACGTGCTTCTTTTTTGTGATAGCTTCGAGGTAAGTATTTAAATAATGAATGTATATTTATCCACCGCCTTCCGCCGATCTTACGAAACGTCGAAGATCTAAAACCAAGAGTCCTTTTTTTTTTTGCCCGAGTAAGAAAACTCGAAATGAAAAAGATAACACGTTTTGGGTTTTTTTCCTATAACATTTCTCGAGTCCGTTGGACGCGAAGAAAAATATATGCATAATAAGATGAACCTTCGTATAAGTCCAATCATCTTTTGCGCGTTGTATCGTTCGCATAGGCACTGAGATGTAGGTTTCGTCGAATTATTACGTGTTTTTTTCTCCCGGTGCTTTTTACTTTATCGCCGAAACGATTTCCAGTGACGTTTATTAAGTATCCGTGTCACGGATTTGAAAACAAAGTATGTTTGGTAATTCGATAGAAAAATTTAATTCGAGGATTTCCATATCAGATGGGAGTTATTTGAATTTCGAGAGTGTGTGTAAAAACGACGACGTAAGGTGATGGAAAGGCGTAGAAAATGAAAACTATTCTATGTAAATGTGTTGAAAATTGATACGTGAAAAGTGAACGGGAGAAGTGAGATGAGGCAAAAGGTCATTGGGACGTCGAATTAATAAGGAAAATGAACCGAGATAGCGAGCCATGGCGAAGGCTTTTGTGGTTTTTTATCTAGAAATGTTGAAGTAGCATTGACAAAATGAAATTTGTTTTCCAGTTTCATTTTTATTTAATTTTTTCCTTGTTTTTCAAGTTCGCGAGTTTTAATATTTAATCAGGTATTCGAAAGCGGAAGATGGTGTACCAAAGTACTCACATCATTTCACTCGAGTCAGTTTCGACAAAAAAAAGTTCAAATTCGAGTAATAAGGTTCTTTTGGCGAGTCCACTTGATGACCAGGATGGAAATGACCTTGGATCATAATTTGGATAAGTCACTTCTTCGAATGGGAGGAGGGGAGGAGGGTGAAAAAAGCAAAAACGGCTAAAACATAAACCAATCGATACATAGGCGCACTGAGGATTTCCCGCTGGGGAGGGCTGCGATGTTAACTGGAAGGTAAATTCGGAGCACTATTTTTTTGAGGAGGCGGGGGAGGGGGTGAATGATGAAAAACTGGTCATTTTGTCAATCATTCTCGATTCTCCGTTCAGTCTTACAGGGGAAGCTCTCGAGGTGTCCGGCTCGGATTTGAACGGGAGTTGGATTTTTGAAAAGAGCATGTCAAAAAAACCCAAAACCAAAATTTTAGCTGCCCAAGTTAACTTTTGATTTTTGGCGAATTTTTGAAATTTGAAAATTACGAAATTTCAATTAAAAAAAGAATAAAAAAAATAAAAAAAAATCGAAAAATAATTTTAAATCACGAAAGAAATGTTTTCCCTCTAATTCGAACCCGCTGAACCCGAAAATCGCATCGGCGAGCCGTTCTGGAGCCTCCAGCGCGATTTCCATTTTTCTCCAGGAACTTTGAAATGCT
>QBDW01002624.1:0-12396 GCA_003261595.1 Maconellicoccus hirsutus | reverse complement strand
GTTATACTCGTATCGCAGAAGTCGTTCACACATGTGCAGTGATACTTATCACTTTAATCATAAATTCTTCCGTGTTCAATTCCAATAGCAGAAAAAATATTTCCCATAATTGTTTAAGTGATAAATAAAATGGATGAGTAACCAATTACGTACTTGATACTTGAATATGAAGCGTTGAAAAATATGCGTTTAAATATATGGCAGTAAATAGTGCAACAATTATTGATTTCGTTTTGTCCTAAGAAGTGGAAATAGATTTTAATACAGTTGAAGTGATTTTTTGATATAATAGGTTCTTGAAATTGTTCACAATTTTATGATCAAGTTGGATGAATATGTGACGTCATTCTTATTGCGTAATTTTTCCAAATGATAAGTTTTTATTTGATCATGCTACTACATTATTACGTTTTACGGTTTTCTATCTTTACAGTGGCAAGTTCCAAGTTCGCCGTCGAATCCGGAACAAACAAACGTATGAGAGAGTCCATACCTTCGACTAGTATCTCTTTTTATATTCCTCATTGATCTTTGAGCATCGTCTACGTTGCAATATCCATCGAGACAATCACATTCCAAATGAAAATCTTTGCTGTACCTAAATTCAGATTAAATTAAATACCTCGAAACACCGCCGAATACGAAATAAACGAGAATTTACCAAATCGAGCAAATCACGTGGTGAACGATGACGAAATACATGAATATTAGAAAAATCGCTTTCATTTTCAGCAAAACTTACAAATGGTTAATTACATTCCGAAATCGATGTTGCAACACGACTGATACAAATCGCAACTTTTAGTGTTATCGAAAAAATCCAATTTTCTGGTTATTTATCGTACGAGGGCCATTTTAAATATTTTTACTATATAAATTAACCGTCTATATCGGTAATAATTTCGTCGGCGAATTTATTACCGCGTATTGCGTTCATATTTGTGATGAAAGTTGCGTATATTAACAGCGACTTGAAAATTTAACGAATTTGGAGTTAAAATGAACTGGACAGCGATTATGATGTTCATGATATTCTTCCAAGTAATGAATCATGCTTCGGCCACGCCCGCCAAGCGTCAAATGTAAGTCTGCAAAATTCTCGTGTGGTTTTAAATGTAAACAAAGTTGAAAAAAATTAAAAGCAGGGTCTAGTTTCATCGATAACCTCGAAATTTGTTTTTTTTAACGGTGGGCTTCATGAAAGGTACAAAAAAATTTTTGCATTCGAAAATTTACTTCTTTTGATTTACTTCGACTTTTATTTCTTTCACTTCAGGTCTTTTGAAATTCGCTCCAATGAGTGTGTTTTTTTTTTTGACAAAAACAATGAAAACCGAGATTTTTTCGTTGCGAATAAAAATTTTTAAATATTGGTCAATTCTTCTTTTATTCCCTAATTTTATTTTTCTTCTATGCTATTTTTATTCAAAAAAAAAAAAGAAAAAAATACATGATATTTTGAAATTATTTAGAGTTCATACAGTGTGGAGTGCTGACAATACCCTGAAGTGCGAATGTGAAGAATTTTGTACTAAAGATGAAGCCAAGCATTCCATAGATCAAAATTTTAGAGATGGAACTTGGATTTATACTTGCGCTAGGCCAAGTTTAGATCACCCGGAAAATAGAAGTAAATGTTATTGTGGTCCTGCATCTCCATCATGATTTCATGTTGCCACGAACCATATACTTTTTTGAACTAACTTATTTAATCGCAAAATGTTCGCGGCACATTTAAATAAATTTACCACAGATATTCCGACTTCTTGTTCTAGTGCGTAGATGATTCGCTGAAAATGTGAAGGTCTTTTCCTCTCTTAGCGAAACCATCGAGAGTAAAAAAGTCCCAGAGCAAACTTTTTGGGGTATCCTCAAATTATGCATAATACCCATTAACTGAAACAAGTTTTGAAAATTACCCACTCCTCGTTAAATACATTATTGGAAATTCTCGAGTTTCTTCAGTATAGCGGTGCCTTGAGCATAGTGCTCTCTCGCTCCCCTTCCCTCCGCCTGGCCACTCTGACTTGTTGTATGTCAATTCTGCGATTGTTTACTTCTTACTTGCGTAAATAGAATTGCTTCGTCTTAAGTGTCTATTTACGGTATTGATACGTCGTTGAAAAGAGGAGAAAATTCCGAAAATTCGAGATTTACAAAAAATTGAGAGTTTTTGACTTAATCTCCAAGTGATTTGAATGCAAAGTTGCAAAATATTGAAAAAATCTAAAAATCACTGGGAAGAAAATGAGCTCTACGGCGGTAAAAATGGTCAAAATGTAATTGTTTGTATATCAAAAAATAGGAAATTTAATTTTCTTCAAATTATTAGAGATGGAAAATTTTCTAAAACGCTCTCGTTTCCGAGTAAAAATTTAAAAACGACAATTTCCGCACATATCACAGTTCAAGTGCCCCGTTCTCAAGTGTTTCGTCACATCGTCACCAGATGTCAGTCACTTTGAATTTCACTGCCAATGGTCATTAATCTGTCTATGCGACAGATTAATTGAAAGTCCTTCTGAAACGCATTTTTTCTTCGAAGACGGTCGAGTCTCCGTTTACAATTAATTTTAACGCAAATATGGTTCGGATTTTTAATAAGAATTTTTGATAGTTTTCATTCTCCTAAGAAAACACGAATTTTCGATTGCGTTACGGTTTATATGACGATTTTCTGGATAATTTTAAAGCGTGATGCTGCGCTCATTGAACTGATGATGTGGCAGGCAGCCACCAAGAGCTGAAATAGATCCAGGGAAAATGCCTTGGAATTCTTTCTCAATTTGTGCGTGATATTTATTAATTAAAAAGAATTTTTGATTCTATGACATTATTCGACATCCCCGGATCGTTGCAAAAAAGTTGGAGCCGTGGCATGGTGCCCCCCCTTTACCCCTTTCAACCATTCTACTGGCAGATTTCGTAATTGTAGTTAATTTGGAACACGTTTCCTGAAAAGGCAATAAAATTTATTATGTAATTTGTTTTCAATTTTTAACATTTGACCATTACTTGAACTGCATATTTCAGTAAGACGCGGTATTTCATATAGTGAATTTTTCTCCTTAAAAAATGGTACGAGGTGTGTTGATTGCAATATTTGTAGTATTTCTTGTAGTCGTGATTCACCCTTCGTTGTCGAAGTAAGTTCCAACATCTCGTTCTTTGTTTTATCAGTGAATAAAGACTTTATGGAAATTTTCGTTCATTTTGAAATTAGAATATACTACAGTGCGGACAATACCTTGAAATGTGATTGTCATCCGACGTACTGCTCCGCTGAAGAAGCCCAAAATGCGTTATCTGTGATGTTTCGCGATGGCACTTGGAATATCCCTTGCAAGTATCCCATTCACGCTGATCCCGAAAGTAGAGGTCATTGTTTTTGCGGCCCTAACGAGTGAAGCGGTGATATAAATGAGTGAATTTTATGTGCATTTTTTCGAAAGTTTTGGCTGATGAAATAATAAATGATTTTTATAATTTTATTATTAGGTTTGCCTCGAGAGATTAACGTCACTCTTGAATAACATGGTGTTTTTTTTTTAAAAAAACATAAATAAAGAAACGCAGAAATTGAGGGGAAAATGCAATTGTTGAAAAACCATGTCAAAATGGAGGGGAAAAAAATTAATAAATAGGGAAAAAAGACTCTAAAGTTATGGGGAAAAATATATGAGGTTGTAAAAAAATACAGTTTTAGAAGCTCTCATGTTTTTAAACTGATTTGACATAGTCACTTACCAATTCCTCGGCTCTTCCTCAATTCTTCCGGCTGATAGATTAACTCTTTGGTAATTAATCTAGTCATATATTTCAAGTTTTGCAATCACAGTTCATTTGGGACACGTTTCCTTGAAAAAAGCCTGTAAATTCATGAATTATTTCCAAATATTCGAAATTCCCTAAATTTCAATTCAGCCTCGATTGAAATCATCATATTGAATTTTCAATTTGAGTAACGATGAATGGTGCATTATCGATGACGTTTTTGGTATTTTTCATAGCCCTGATTCACCCTTCGTTATAGAAGTGAGTCTCAAAGTCTGTTTCGTTTTACTGGAAAATCATTACTTTATGAAAGGTATCGTTTCGTTTGAAGTTAGGCTTTACTATAATGAAGATAAAACCTCAGTATGTGATTGCAACTGGTTATATTGTTCTCAAGAAGCCCGGCTAAAATTGCTTTTGAATTGATTTAACCCAATCACTTCCCGATTCCTCGTCTCTTTCGCAATTTTTCTCGCTGATGGGTCATTTCGATGGTAATTAACCTGATCATGTAGCAATTTGTAATTACGTACAATTCATTTAAAACCCGTCTCCTTGAAAAAAAGAGCTAAATTTGTTATAAATTCCTTGCAGTTCTTAAATACAGCCAAATATTCGACCATTCTCAATTGAAATTTGGTGAACTGTGTGTTAAATTCGAGTAACGATGAATGCCGCTTTGTTGACGATTTTTTTAGTACTTTTCATGGGCCTGATGCACCCTTCGTTGTCAGAGTGAGTCTCAAAATCTGTTCCATTTTGCTATAAAACCATTATTTCATGAAAGGTATTATTTCGTTTGGAATTAGGATTTACAAAAATCCTGCAAACACCAAACAATGCAATTGCCACCCGTTTTACTGTTCTCAAGACGAAGTTATGGCTGCGTTATCTATACATAAACCCGAAAAAATTTATACCTATCCCTGTTCATTAGGCGGTAGTAGTCCTTCTGATAAAGGTAGATGTGTTTGCAGTCCTGTTATACAAGAACCGATCGATATATAACATTTGAGAGGATTTTTGCAAACCGTTGTTTAAATATTAAATAAACTCTTATTAATTATTCGATCAGTTTGATTTTTTTGGTAATCGTTTTCGTTGTGACGTCACAACTGAAGAATACATGAGCCGAATTTCTTCAAATGTTGAACACAGAGCATCGTCATACAACAAATATTTCTCGATGAGTGCAACAAATGTTCCATAGAGACTAATAATTGGAAAATTTGAACTTTTTTCGAAACTGTAGTGTTTTATGACGGATGTACTATTTTTTCAAACAACTCGTCAGTTTTGATCCACGCAAAAGGACTCAAAAATCATGGTTTTTGAGGATGCAAAGGGGTGGCGGAGGTGAAAGGTCAATTGCCCAAAAGGCACTATCCAGGCAACCACTATGCCAAAGCACGACCTCCCAGGTCAAGTTGGGGGCTGCAGCAGCCATGGCCCCAAATTTCTCAAGGTCAAATAATAGGGAGGTATCCCCTCCTAAATAGTTAAGGACATTGATTTTTGGGTATGTTGTGCATGTTTTGATGGTCTATCGATTGCTTTATGTTTTATTCGTTTTTGCTTTTGTCTCCACTCCCTCCACCCCCTTTAAAAAAGTGACTTATCCAAATTTTGATCCAATGTCATCCCCACTCTGATCACTAAGTAGACCCGCCAAAAGAACCATATTACTCGCAACCTGATCATGTAGCAATTTGTAATTACGTACAATTCATTTGGAACCCGTCTCCTTGAAAAAAAACGTTAAATTTGTTATAAATACTTGTAGTTTTTTAATAAATACAGCCAAATATTCGACTATTCTCATTTGAAATTTTGTGAACTGTGTGTTAAATTCGAGTAACGATGAATGCCGCTTTGTTGACGATGTTTTCAGTACTTTTCATGGGCCTGATGCACCCTTCGTTGTCAGAGTGAGTCTCAAAATCTGTTCCATTTTGCTATAAAACCATTATTTCATGAAAGGTATTATTTCGTTCGGAATTAGGACTTTCACCAATGCAGATAACACTATGCAATGTGTTTGCCACTATAGGTGTTATTATAAAGAAGGTTTAGCCGCGTTAGCTCAAACTCCTCGCGAACAAATTAGGACTTATCCTTGTTTAGAAGGCGGTGAAGAGAGTAAATGTGTCTGCGGCCCTGTAATAAAAGCACCGATCGATATATAACATTTGAGAGGTTTTTTGCAAAACCGTTGTTTAAATATTAAATAAACTCTTATTAATTATTCGATCAGTTTAATTTTTTTGGTAGTCGTTTTCGTTGTGACGTCACAACTGAAGAATACATGAGCCGAATTTCTTCAAATGTTGAACACACCTGGATCATCGTCATACAACAAATATTTCTCGGTGAGAGTGCAACAAATGTTCCATAGAGACTAATAATTGGAAAATTTGAACTTTTTTCGAAACTGTAGTGTTTCATGATGGATGTACTATTTTTTCAAACAACTCGTTAGTTTTGATCCACGCAAAAAGACTCAAAAATCATGGTTTTTGAAGATGAAAAGGGGTGCCGGAGGTAAAAGGTCGATTGCCCAAAAGACACTATTTGGGCACTCTTTAAGCACGACCTCCTAGGTCAATTTGGAGTGCTGCAGTCATATGACACAAATTTGAAAACTGTTAGAAACGACTCAAAACCATGTTTTTTGAGTCTGAAAAAGGTGGGGGGAAATGAGGTGAAAAGTTGAAACCTCCAAAAGGCACTAATCAGGCACCCACAACGTGTACATCCTCTCAGATCAATTTGGGGGGCTGCAGCCATGACTGAAAAATTTTCAAGGTCAAATAATGAGGGGGCGTCTTCTCCTAAACGTGTAAGGACGCTGATTTTTGGATATGTTGTTCATATTTTGATGCTCTATCGATTGTTTTATTTTTTTACCATCTTTGCTTCTCTCACCCCTCCCTCCACCCCTTCAAAAAGTGACATTTAAATTTAGATCCAATGTCATCCCCACTCTGGTCATCAATGTAGACTCGCCAAAAGAACCCTATTACTCGAGTTTGAACATTTTATGTTGAAACCGACCCGAATAAAATACCAAAAACAAATTACATAATTATATAAACTGACATCTACAAAAATGGTCAAAATGGTCTCCTGAGTTCACTATTCAAACTTTGAGTATAGTCTCCCCCCTCCCTCCAACTCCCACCGACTAATGGAAGGTACTAACCTTGGTTTTTATTTAAAATCCCGGCTAAAAATTGCTTTTGAATTGATTTAACCCAATCACTTCCCGATTCCTCGTCTCTTTCGCAATTTTCCTCGCCGATGGATCATTTCGCTGGTAATTAACCTGATCATGTAGCAATTTGCAATTACGTGTATTTCATTTGGAACCAGTCTCCTTGAAAAAGAGTTAAATTTGTTATAAAACTTGCAGTTTTTCAATTACAGCCAAATATTCGACCATTCTAATTGAAATTTTGTGAACTGTGTTAAATTCGAGTAACGATGAATGCCGCTTTGTTGACGATGTTTTCAGTACTTTTCATGGGCCTGATGCACCCTTCGTTGTCAGAGTGAGTCTCAAAATCTGTTCCATTTTGTTATAAAACCATTATTTCATGAATGGTATTATTTCGTTTGAGATTAGCATGCACTACAATGCAGCCAACACCGCACGATGCGATTGCCACTCGTTGTGTACTCCACAAGAAGTTTCAGCTGCGTTATCTGTACAGTTAAGCGAACAGATTTGGACTTTTTCTTGTGCAGTAGGCGGTAGTGACGGTAAATGTCGTTGCTCTCCTGTACCAAAACCAGCGATCGATATATAAACATTTGAGAGGATTTTTTGGGAAACCGTTGTTTAAATATTAAATAAACTTTTATTAATTATTGGATCAGTTTGATTTAAAAAAAAACTTTCGTATAGTGCTTCCAATTTTGGTAGTTGTTTTCGTTGTGACGTCATAACCCATGAATGCATGAACCGAATTTCTTCAAATGTTGAACATTACTGGAATATAGTCATAGGACAGGTATTTTTCCGAAGAGGGGGAAGGTGATACAAAAAATGTAAGAGAACGTATTGTAGATGTAATTATTTATTACTAAATCAGTTGTGTGTAATTTCTGCCTCACCTTGATATTGTAAGAGATACAGCGATTTTAAATAAAAAAAACGTGATAACTCCTAAAATACGTCAGATAGGCAAAAATTACAAATAACGTATTTTGTAGGGGCAACTTTTTACTATGAAGTTGGTTATGTGTAATTTTTGCCTAACTCAAATATTGAAGGAACTGCAATGATTTGAAACTGAAATTCATGAAGATGTTAAATCACCTACATCCTGAGTTCACTTTTTTTACTTTTTTCCCCCCTTTAATTACAAATATAAGGCAAAATAATGCATATGAACTGAAAATGAGACTGTAAGGAGTGAAGGGGGCTGAGGGATATTTAGTCTTGTACATATAAAACGCCATTCACAATTTGGTCATTTCATCATTGAAGCAATGCTCCACTGGCCAATGCCTTTTAAGAGATTCTCATTTCAATTTACTTCCTTATTATTGCCTCGAATTGAGTAAACATTAAAAAAACTATTTTGCGAAATCTAAGCGTATTTTGACCTCGATTTCGTCACGTGTTCGCGTAAAATTAATAAACGAAATCGTTTATTTAAGGCTCTGAAAATTTTCCAAATTTCCGAGCATTCAAAAAAAATAAACCCGCGAGTTGTGATCAATATCGGTGTTGTTAGGAGACGAAAACACGATGAAATGTATCCGGACATTGATGATTTTATTTCTTTACCAAATCGCGACGACCTGCGGTGACCGCGTGTAAGTTTTTCAATGAAATTTTTCATTTAAGAGGAAATCTAATTAGAGAATTTTCTTCGTATTAGCACGTACTATAGCGCGGATGGGAGAAAAATATGCGAATGCGAAGACTCGCAGAATTGTGACAGATGGCTGGCGAATTGGATTTTCGAGAATGCTGAACGTGATTTTCTTCGTTTGCGACCCAACTACCGCTACATTTGCCACTTTCCGAGTGGTCTGCCTGCTGCATTCAGGCCTAAATGCTATTGCGGTTTCGTTGGGGAATATATCCCCCTCGACGAAAGAGTAAACGTTGATAATGAACGTCCTGGAGATATTGATAAATTATTTCCTAATAGGAGGCGTCGCCGTAAGATCGTATCGAAGGGTTGATTATGCTCGAAAATTTCCTCAAATTTATTTAAACTCAAATAATAGACAATTTAGGAGATACGCGAAAACGAAATAAAAACTGTGACTTGAGAATATCGGTGTTTTCTTTTTTTCGGTCATTCCTGTGGAAAAACTATGACGTCATGTGTACTCGAATACGTCATTTCGAGTATGATATTCCTTGAGTAAATACTCGAAATCCAAGACATTGGAAGAACTTCGTTAGTCATTAATTGCATTAGTAACGTTGGTTAGGTTCGTTTACTCGTTCAGGAACTTTTTTCAATTTATTGAGAAGCTTCCTGGAGTAAAAAACCTATAAAGATTGCTATTAAAATCCAAATTAAATGTTCTATGAAATTTAATGGTGTTTCATATTTTTTAAATTTGTTAATATTTTTACTTTATTTTTATAAATAATATTAATTATTTTTTATTATTTTGTTTCAGGTATGTATCATTTGGTAGCTTATTAAAAATCATACGTTTCTTGGAAAACATTAAATATGCGTTGGAAAAAGAAATTATAAGCCAAAGCAGCATTGGTAATTGGTAGCGTACTTCTATTCAAACTCTGTACAATTTGAAATCAAGCTCAAGGTGAATTTTTTCATTTGCCAATTTAAAATGATAGAAATCCCGTTTTGGAAAATAATCAACGGAAACTATTTCAACTTTCGTAAAGCTGAAATCATTTATGCAGTTGAATGTAATTAACGAGGTATAAAGTAACCGGGTTGATTGACTATGGAGTTGATATTACACCGCAGCTTATTTCTATAGGTAGCCTTTTTCAATAATATCAAAGCGATGTTATGTATTCGCAGTAATGTTTAATTGATATTCAAACAAAAGAAGCCATAGTTTGTAAACAATGGGAACTTATACAATGCAACCGTTACAATTTTTTATATGTTCAATATCGCAAATTTTCTTATTTTTCATTTTGAAATTACTCCGAGTTATTTATCCAATGTTCGGGAGTCCGCTGCGTTGAATAGAATGACACTTTTTAGGTCAAATTTATGAATGTTACTTGATTTTTAAAACTTTTTTTAATATTATTCCAAAATCGAGGAATAGTTTAACAAAATATTCAAAAAAAAATTGAGGACAAGCGAGGAACATCGGTATGTTTATTCCAGGAATTGAGGATAATTTCAAAGTAAATTGGTAATGTTGAAAAATATCAAAGAATATTATTCCCAAATTGAGGAATACCCGATAAATATTCAAGAATATTGGGAACAAGTGAGAATCATCAATATATTTAATCCAAAAATTAGGGGCAATTTTAGACGGAGTAAATTAATAATGTCAAGGATTATCCTATTTTCAAGTCTTTTTCAATTTTAATCCAAAATTTTGAAATTGCTCAAATATTCAAAAAAATTGGGGACGAGGAATATTCTAAATTCAGGAATTGAAAATATGTAATTCCAAAATGAAAAATTCAATTTTCATATCTTTTTCATGTACATTCCTAGTTTTGGGAATCCGTCGGGAATTAATTCCTTAGCTGAAGGGAAATGACCATAGGTGACTTAACGTGAAATCTCGAATGCTCTATTGGACTTGAAATTTATAACGAAAATAAAAATCATGAAAAGAATGATTTATTTTTGAAATTTTCATATTTATACTTTTATTTATCTCGAATACGAAAAAAAAATTCGTGGGGAGCTCGACTCATTTGGAATACAATTTTACGAAATTTTATTACCTAGAGTTTTAATCGCTTTTATACATTTAATGAACATTTTTTGCTAATTTATTACACCTAGTTGTAATTACTTTCGTGTTAAAATTAGAATCAACAAGGACAAGTTCTTTATCGTATTCAACGTGGTAATATTTCTTGGTAAAACTACAGATAGAGCGGAAATCCGTCATGTTGCATGTTGCACGTGTAGATAGCGTTAGTTGTTCTATTTGCGAACTCGACTCATAATCTGATGAATTTATGTATACGTGGTATACCTACGTATATTTTAATGAATAACGTGTTAATGCGTCTTGGATTTTCGAATTATAATTGTCGCATTTATAAGTTATTTTCATTGAGAGAAATATGAGGTCAGTTTTGAAGATGAAGATATTTTTAGATTTTAATCATCGATTTTTATTTTAAAACTTACATAAAATGAGTAGAACTAGAACTACTCGTATAATTTTTGAAAAATTTTTACTTGCGCTTTAAATGATTAAACAATCAATTAGAAAATTAAGTTCGTGTTTGTGCTTTATATAAAATTTATTCATGATGATGGGATTATTTTTAGCTTGGTTTTTAATGTTTTTCATGATTCTCTTATTTGAATTTTCGTCGAGGTGAGGTTTAGCTGGAAATGTTTTCAGTGATTTTTATTTCATTGAGCAAGGATTACATTATTTAAAAATTTTTACAGTAAGCGTTGTTGAAAGTATAATTAGGAATTTGGATTTTGCATTATTGAGAAATTCTCAGATTCATTTGCATCCTTGAAATATTTACAATATCTCGAGTTTCATCTCATTTTCGCAAAATTGTTAGTATTGCTATCAAAATTCTTCAGTTAGTAGTTTTTGTGAGGTTTGGAGCAACTTGAGCAAAAAATTTTTGAAACAAAAGTTGTTGGGAATTGAATAAGGAATATTTTTTGTAATGAAGATTTCTTTGTATCTCCTCAAATTTTGCCATGATTTTGCTGAATTTTTGATATTCCTAGCAAAAGTCCCTAATTAAGGAGGTTTTTTGTAGAACTTTGGGTGATATTGGGGACTGAATTCTAGAATTGGGATTATTGAGTATTCATAGAATTGTCACTTTGATTTTTTGCAGTCCATTCCAGAAGTATGTTTTTAATGCTTCCTGAGGTAGCCATGAAATTTGTTTGGAAATGTAATTATCAAATTAGCCGGCTACAGACGATTCGCGAGAGTCCACGAGACGCGTTTCGAAGCTGTCTGGCGAAAAAAAATTACGCGCATGAATACTTACGAAAATACCCTACACACGTCTCGCAATTCGCACTATTTTCTCATGCATTTGGAAAAGCGCGAGACAACTTTCAAAAGTGCGAGAAGTGACGAGACAACAGTGACTTCAGTTTGGTGTTGATTGATTCATGTGGAGACGTTCTTTGAGTTAATTTTTTATGATTATATGCGATCACTATTGCGATGTTTTGTGCGAGACGTCTGGAGCGAAGTTATTTTATCAATTTTCTCGTGAAAACATCCCTTTGAATCATGCAAAATTACCGCTTTACAGCGAGACAGCACAAGACGCGAGATATGAGAAGTCTGTCTCGTGAAATTGATGAATCAGCTCGTACTTACCTCGACACATTGATTGCGAATTATCCGTAGCTGGCTTATGAGGCTCGTTTAAATTGCAATAACTCGAGTTATCACAATTTTACTTTTAAAATTACCACTCAG
>QBDW01002621.1:0-24753 GCA_003261595.1 Maconellicoccus hirsutus | reverse complement strand
CCCCTTTTTTTTTAAAAAAAAAAAAAAAAAAAAAAAAAAAAAAGGATCGTTTTATACGTATTGAGTATTGACGACAACTTTTACTGCTGGCAAAATGTCGTTATTTCTACCCTTTAGTTTACTTTACTTGAAAAAAGTTCCTGTTTTTAGAAATGATCCTTTTTTTCGTGTATCTTCTAGTCGTTTTAATTTTTTTTTTTTATGTGTTGTGTGTGGTTATGGAGTTTGTTTTTACCTGTTTTCTGTTTTCGATGACTTATTGTATTCAAAATTAACATTTTTTTTTTTTTACTCATTTTATACCAAAAAAATCATTATTTATCTCGTTACAAATTGTGTAATTTTTTTTTTTTGTAATCGTGCTACTTGAAAGCACGTACATACTCGTACATTTTATTTATGTAAAATACCATGTTGTTTATAACATTCCGTTTTAACGAGTTAAATGTTAATATGAAGCAAATTAAATAAATAATGCTTTATGTTTGCTGAAAATTATAATCGAATTTACGCCAATTTCTATGTTTTTGTTTTTTGAATGAATGTACTGTACATCGTGCTCGACCACAAATTTAACTAAAACTTACGTTTAAAAATCTGTTACACGCTGATGATTCGGTATGCCAAGTAGTAAGTACACTAAGTATTAGGGTAGTAGGTACTAGGTGGTTAGGTCGTAGGTAGTAGGTACTAGGCAGTAGGCACTACGTGGCTAGGCATAGGTAGTACGTTAGGTTTAGGTAGTTGCATTACAGTCAGGTACATAGAGTACATACGCGTGTAGGTAGGTAGGTAGGTACATCTGCCATCTGCCTGCACGTACAGTCGTACACGTACACGTACCTACACAACTACACACTTCCACAGATTGATAAAATACATAACTTATGTACGTAGTACGTACTACGTAGTATACAAGTACGTATGTAATCGTAGTGTACTACTAAGATAGGAATTGGAGAAATTATTAATTGGTGAAAAAGATTAAAATCTTATCAAAATCCGATTACTAGCGCGAAAAACGGCTGGGTTATTGGCGGAGTGAAATTTTTCACCATATTCGTTTCGCATGATGTCCGCGAAGTAGAAATGCCCTTTTTTGACGCTAGTTTTCAAGCAACATGTTCGTCCTAACGGTTTCAATTTTAGTTCAACTTTTTTTTTTTAAATATTGTTCAACCGTTTTCGTAAGACCAGATGTTACCGTTTCATCGAGTGTTACCGTAGGATTCGACGCGTGTAACGAATCAAATTACAACCATCAAGTTGAAGTTGCGTGGGATCGAAAAATCCTGGGTAAATATAAAAGAGGCCGGTTTGATTTTATAAACAAGAACGACTATTGCTTGACAATTTTCAAGCTACGACACGATATTGTATTCTATTCGGATTTAGAAACAAGTCGATTATATAGCGAATCGTGGAACTACTTCAAAATCAAAAAACGAGATTTCACTAAAACGCAGCTAGATTTTTTCTACCAGTATGAATCGGAGTATAACGTGCACGACGAATGGCATATTTGGTATAATTTACAAGAGGAGAATTTCACCGCTGTACTTAACGTAGACATTAATTATCCGGAAGATTCCGGTCTGTTTGTGGCTTTAATATCCATTAACAACACGGACTTTAAAATTCTAAAAGCGGGCGAAACAGTTGACGCGAGTACTCCTGTAATGAAATTTCCGATAGCAATCGTCACAACGGAAGACGCTGACGAAGCAACGCTTGATGTTTCTTCAGTATTATAATTATTGTGATTACGTGAATATACATAAATTATGCCGGGTTTATTTGAGTACTATTTGGAGTTTAACTTTAATTGTCTTTAAAGTCTACGACTTTGAAACACTTTGCAATTGCGAGTTTTTCATTCCGCAACGACCACAACCACGAGTCCGCGATACCTTAAATTAGGTAGGTACTAGGTAGTAGGTATAGGTACTAGGTAGTAAGTACAGATAGCAGGTAATCAGCTATAGCTAGGTACGAAACAGGTGATAAGTACGCCCATGAGGAAAACATTATGATTGGGACGGTGGTCATCTGGTCAGTGGTCACTGTTCGTTGATCAGGCCAACATCAGGTCCTCTGGCTTAGGTCACGCAGTTAAAAACACTCGCTGTAACGAAAACAGAAAGTTTCCGTAGAGTGAGAAATCGTTTTGTCGAATTTTTATAAAGCTATCGCCAACCGGAACGACAAACGACAACGATAGTCCATAGTCGACAACATTGATAGCTGATAGTAGCCTGATAAGGACAGTCGTCAGCAATGGTCAACGCTTAGGTCAACTTGAGTCTTGAGTCGTGAGCTGCGATTGGAAAACCTCCATCCCTCCATCACAGTTGGTAATATTTCAATTATGACGTAACGATAATTAATGACCAGGGGTGGTGGAACGTGGAACAGAATACGAAACGAAACACACTTTTTCCAAAAAAATTGCCGTAACGTTATGCGAAACGACGAAACGATTTTGTTTGGAATTGGAAAAAAAGACAAAAAGTAACGAAATGTGGAACGTTCTACGACGCCTGTTTGGGTCTAACGCATGGAATTTACATTTTGGTTAGTGGTAACTGGTAATGGTAAGTAGTATATTAACATTAACAACGGAACAAATCTGACAAAAGTACGTTTATAGGTAATGGTAGGTAATTAGGCATGTAAAATTGTATAAATAATATTTCATAAAAAATCTCTCAATGCGCTCAATGTAAATCATTGCAACTTCGGTTCGATTCGTGCGGTTTCGGTTACAGTTTCTGTTAGCGATGGAACTATAATAATTATTATACGCAAAGGCAGGAGGGCAGGACAAGACAAAAAACCAAAACCAAGTAATATAAAAATGCAATGTGATGGCGCTATCCGGTAAATGGCGATGACAATGACATGGCGGAAATGCGGAATGACGACGATGAATAGAAAAGAAAAATATTAAGTCTAAGTGCATCCGCATCGTTAAATAAATTAAATAGAAGGAAAATAGAAGCGTAGAACTTGAGGAGTTCGGTTCGGCCAGTGATCATTTTACTTGTACTATATGTAGATGTACCTTCTTTCATTTTGAATCTTTCGAGTAAAGAGTAAACCGATTTCTACTTAAAACTTGAGAGTGCAATTATGTTAGAAATATTGAAAGAATTTTTTGACGAACAAGATTTACTTTTTTATTACGAACATGCCTGCAGCAGCGATCTCTTCGATGAAGATCTGTCCCTTGAGTACGTGAAAAAACTGCAACTTATCATCCAAAAACAAAAATGTCTCGTTGACAAATTATGCGAAGCTCTGCACAAATCGAAGGTATGTACGTTTGTTTCTTGTAATTCCGATTCCTCCGTACGCGTCCGAATTTGATACGATCCTCGTATTTGTGTGTTTCAGAAGGAAATCTCCACTTGTGCTAAAGGCGTTCAGACCGAGGCGGCGAAGGATTCGTGCCCATTAAAAGAATCCATATGGAAAGCGGAATGTCTTTCCGTTAAAGATATGATTAAAGAAGCGGCCGAAGATGCGATGAAGAAAACCGGATTCGTATACGAGCCAACTTCAGGATTGTATTACGATTACAATACCGGTTATTACTATAATGCTGTGAGTTGGTGCATAATTCTTTATTTGTTTTTTCATCTTCGGACGGATTTAGCGACGACGAAATACGCGACTAGACGTAATTTTACAGGAATTAGGATTATATTACGATGGAAACAGCGGAACGTACATGTATTATAACGAAACTAAAAAGGAATTTGAATTCCATTCTCGAGTCGAATTGCCGAGCGCTGTTGAAAACACGTCGAACAAATCTCCCAACGAATCAAAGTGCGCTTCGAAACGTGTAAAAAAACGGGAAACCAAAGTAAGTGTTATATCGCGTCGTGCCGGACTCGTAAAAACCCTTCTAGACACGCTTGTTCTCTGTAATTGGCGAGTATTTGAAATGTTCGCAGAATTTGAGTAAAATTGAAAACGTAGAAGACGACCTGACTGAAAGTCTTTTAAAGTTAAATTTAACAGATTGTTTAAGAAGAAGTGCACTAGGTAATTTAATTACTTAATTTTTAATATCTAGACTCGTAAAAAAGTAAAGAAAAATGGCCAAAGCGACGTCGAAGAGGGAGAATGTTCGGAAGATAGTAATGCGCACACTGATATCAGTTCTGACCAAGATACTGAATGCGTTGAGAACGGCAAAGAAAAATGCGACAGTTTGAGCGTAGCCGCCGTTAAATATAGCTCAGATGGTAACATTTTCACGTTGGATTATTTTTCGCGTTGTATTATTGTACGCGTTGTATTATTGTACGAGAAAATTGATCGCCTTATTGGCGACTGACTTAAATTTCCGTTACTTGGTTGTAGAAATGAGTAAAGCTTGGCCGCCATGCATGAGAATCATCGTTAAAGAAACTAAAGTAAAAAGTCTGAAAGTCGGCTCGTTATTCTTAATAACATACGATGGGGGTACACTTGGCAGAGAAGGAGATCATCTAGTGTTGATTCCAGATTTGAACATCAGCAAGGTACGTGTTTTGAATTTACGTATACGTAAGTAGGTGGGTAGGTAGGTAGGTAGTTAGGTAGGTAGGTAGGTAGGTACTAGGTAATAGGTATTTGAAATTCTGAATTCTTTTCCGCGGCAGCATTGTTTAATCATTCTCTTCTTTTTTTCGTTTCTTTGTTTCAATCGCGTCTCAGTATCACGCTAAATTTAATTTCGATACCAAAGATGCTAAAAATGAAATAGGCAATTATACTTTAACCGATTTGGGAAGCAGAAATGGCACGTTTATCGACGGTAAAAGATTATCTAGCGCTTTGCAAGAAAGCGAACCTTATCCTGTACTGCACGACACGACAATTCGCGTCGGTGGAACGACGCTTCTTTGCCACGTGCACGCCGGTCGAGAAACATGCACCGATTGCGAGCCTGGATTATTGATGAGCATCGACGGTACGTGTTTCGTTTTTAGCATTTTGTCGCGACGAAAATGAAATAAATGAGAATGCGTGATGATCGCATACCGTACGTGTACACTGTACGCATATACGGTACCGTAAAAAAAAAGGCAAGGCAAAACCAAGGGTGGTGAAAGAAAGAGAGAGAGTGAAGGAGGGAGGGAAAAAGTTGAGTGTCAATACGATGTACATATGTATGTACCTACATATTTATTATTCAACAGATGAAAAACGCGCTGCTTACGTTCTCGAAGAAAATATGTCTGAAAAGCGTAAAAACGAATTGAAAAAGTTGAAGAAAAAGTTCGGATTTAAATTGAGCGGCGAAAGTAATGCCGCAGTCACCAACACTGAATACAAAGACCGGGCTCAAATCAGAAGGCAGACAGTCGGATCTCATAACGATAGTTTCAAGACGGAAGTTGCCTGCGTTACGCAGTGAGTATTTTCATCAATTCTTCAAGTACATACATACTCGTACGTATACGAGTATGGTCTAGCGTGCTCGTGCTTCGTCACAAAAGTCGTTTTCGATCGTAACACACATTTTTTGCATTTTACGCGAAATCAACTTAGCGACTATGTTGACCATTTACGTTCTCGTGCTAGTGCTCGTGCTCGTGCTCGTGCTGGTGCTGGTGCTGGTGCTGGTGCTCGTAAAATATCGCATATCATATCGTTTTTAATTTATTTCCGGTGTTTTGTATCAGACCCATTAAGAAGACTAATAAAGGGTTCGAAATGCTGGCTAAAATGGGATGGTCCGAAGGTGAATCGTTAGGAGTTAAATCGGAAGAAGGTATCACCGAACCGGTAAGGTCTCATGCATCATACGTATTACGTACTTTATTACGAGTATTTAGATTATTTTCATACCGGGTGGCCGATTGATTGTGGGCCCCCTCGGCAAAATGAATTTTTTTTTTCTGTTTTACTCGTATTGTAAAACAGGCTAGTGGCAGCAATGACCTAAACAATTTTATTTTAAACCGGACAACATCGTTTCCTTTAATAAAAAATCAAATTTGCTCTTATCAATTCACTTTCGTCAAGTTGAAAAATTGCAATTTTTTCTTTGTTTTTAGAATTGACGAAAACTACAACAACGAATTGATACGAGCAAATTCGATTAAATGATATCGAATTTAACATTGTTTAAGCCATCGCTGCCATTTTCACAGTACGAGCAGCAGAACCGGAAAAAAAGTCATTCATTTTCTCAGAGGGGCGCTCGATCAATCGACCACCCCACCCGGTATATCGCAGTTGATTTCGAATACCTAGTGTAGTTACTAGTTAGTTACATGCAGCTACAACCAGTTACCTACAACGTGTCTTTCTTTCTTTCTTTCTTTTTTTTTTTTTTTTTTAATTTTTACGTTTTTAAATCAAGTTTGCCACTTATACGAGAACTCGCGCGTCATTTTTCTGTCGCCAGAACGCTTCGACGGATCTATAGGTATTTGTTTACAACATCTGCTTATTGGTTCCGTGTACCGTATGTGTACTGTGTAATGTGTAATGTGTAATGTGTATAGTATCACGCTACCACATTTACCCGTACGAAGTGGAAAAGTTTATTTCTAAAATTTTCGATGCGCGTTTCATAGTCTTGATGCGTTAATTTAAAAAAAATCTCGTCCCGTATAAATTATTCGTACGGTAAAACTGCGATTGTGGTTAATCGGCCCGTGAAAACAGCGGGCGAGAAATTTATTAATTTGTACAAATTTAATAAAAACATTGCACGCTGTGTGAAGTAGCGCGGTACTTGTTGTCGAATTTAACGTCTGCTCGTCATTCGTCATTCGTCATTCGTCTTTCGTCGCCGTGGCCGTGGCCGTGGCCGTGAACATTCTGCAACGAAGTCGTGGGAAAAGCGGCTCGATGAAATGTCGAGTTGCGCGTCGAGACGAGACTCAGATGAAGACGAAGACGCGCTTGCGCTTGTGCTGGTGGTACGAAATCACTGGTTCACGTGCAAGGAAATGGTTGAAGGGTGGCGGGGGCGGAGAAGTCGGGCGATGACGAGTCGATAACGGACGCGTTCATCGAGCTACGTAACGTACACGAGCTCTAGCTGCAGCCTCCAGCCTACTAGTAACTGGTTAGCTAAGCACTGAGTAGCTACTACTCGTAGCTGCTCAGTACTTAGCTGCTGACTTATTGTCTGTATATTATACAGATGTACCAAGTACATAGTACATAGTACATATACATAGTACATAGTACATACAGTGTAACTGTACGTACTATATACGAGTAGTACATACTACTGTATCACTTAAGGTGGGACAAATCCGTATCGCATATACTGTAGGTAGAGGTACATAAATGTAGTTAGGTAGTAGGTACAGGTACGTAGACGTAGGATGAGTACAAAATTGGTAACTACTCGAATTGCGCAAGTACTACACTTTGTAAGGGGAAAACCAATGGTGAAGTCGTGTTCGGCAGGGTGAAATTACTGTACTGTACATATATCGTAACGAGAAACGACTTCACAATTATTCTCACATGCCGAAGCCCCAAAATACGTAGGTGGAGGGAAAGGGGGCGGTTTTTTCGACAACTCTCCTCTCCTATCCCCTATATTCCATGCCCCATGCCATGCCGACCGCGTGGTAGGTTTTTTTTTTACCTATCCTAGTGAGAAGTGTTTTAGATTATACCAACCTAAAAATCACGCAAGCGACTTCGTGTTCGAAAAATTAAGTGGTTCGTCACTTTTTGGGGTTAACCAAGCGCTCAGCTTACAAGCAAAGGCGAGGGAGATGAGAGGTGAATTAGGCGTACGAATTTATGGAATTATGGACGCGTGATACGAGCTACAATCCAAATTGAGGCGACACATCCAAAGTTCGCGGGTCGATTTTTTTTAAATTTATAAATTGATATTCATCCGAGTAAAAAGATGAAGGAGTGAAGTGAACTTGCTTGGTGTCTGTACTGGAAGGGCGTCGTACATAGGTAGAGGTACTAGGTAGTAGGTACAGGTAGCTAGAGCTACTAGCTAGGTAGAGGTACTAGTAGGTACAGTAGGCCTATACAGTACGAAATTTTAGGTTTTCTATGAAATTACGAATTGGTGGTACTTTTTCGAAGCCCGTTGGCAGGAGGTCAGATTCGACGAAAAAGGAGAGGATACATATTGTATGGTTATCATTTTGTAAACAATTTCACGTGGATTATTTTTTGTTTAAACCATAACATCGTTCGGTCGGTAGGGGGACTAGGGAGCGGCGGAGTGATGGACTTGATTTTGTTTTTAACTAAGTAAGACCTCACCCGCCAACCCCTCGAAATCGAAAGCGATAAAAGTGTTTTCATAAATTTTGTCCTGTTCAAATGATAAGGAATAGGTAAAGGTAAAGGTATAGGTATAGGTATAGGTATAGGTATAGGTAAACTAGTTTTTTCTTGCTACGAGTGACGCGACGTGCAATTCGCCTAGATTGGTAAGGGTAACTCCGCCTGCTCGTAAAACCGAAACCAATTAGCGCGCGAATAAAAATTATGTGTGGGAGAGAAAGAGAAAAAATTGTCGAATGAAATTAGTACGAAAAGGGCGGGGCGCAACAACGACGGGCTGTGAGTCAAAAATGGTGAACAAATTGCGAGCAAGTATAAAAAATTACAAAACATGTGGAATAAAGTTAGCGGTGCAATGCGTAGGCGTAGGCGTAGGCGTAGGCGTAGGTGTGCTACCTTGATTGGCGCCTACCGCCTACATACAGTATGTAGTTAGTTGCTAGCTTGCTACTCGTAGTTGCGCAGTTAGGTAAGGTACGTCTACGTCTACGTCTACGTGTACGTCTGCACGAGTTTAATATTGTAAACGAAAACACGTCATCGCATCTGGCTAGTGGCTAGACTAGTACTAGTAGACGGTAGACAGACATGCCCGGTTCGGCGCTTGCTCGTCCGCGGTCCCCGGGACTCGTGACTCGATGGTTAATCGAAACTTGCTGGAATTTTGAGATTAGCATACTGTACGTACGAGTGGTACATATGTACTCGTATGTAGCTAGCTAGCTACTAGCTAGAGCTACGCGTATACGTATACGTATTACGTATGTACAGTACGTAAACGTAACTGCGTATGCTTCGATAACTCCATAGTACCGTACAGGATGCAGTATACAGTATACAATAACTAGTTACTCGCCGCCTCGCATATTCGTATTCGTATTCGTATTCGATGGAGTTTATACTGAAACAGGAGAGTCTTGAATGGTGGTTCAATTGGTTAATGCGTAGAGTGTAGTGTAGTGTAGTGTACGGCACGCGTCAACAGCGAGTGGCCGTCAGGCGTCAGTCAGCCAATGTGAATGTGAATGTGAATGTGATGCGAGTGTGGAGAGTATACTCGTAGTTTCCGACTCTCTCGATTCGTGTTTCCGTGTTTCGTATTGTTGCGAGCTTTCTCGCCGACGACGCCGGGCGACCGTTGGCAGGTTTACTCTTTTTTTGCTCCTTTTGCGCTCGCAATTACGTACGAGTATTAACCTCTAATCTCTTATTCAGGCATGAGCAGCAGGTGGGTGCGGGTGCGGGTGCGGGTGCGCTTTGAAAAAATAAAAATGTTAAGCATTTTGCGTGCGTTAAACGAGCGGCTCGCCGTGCTGCTTCTTTAGACGTCACTTAGCTTATTCGAACGGACAACGGATAACGGATAACGGATAACGGATCTCGACTTGAGAGGGAATTCGGTTGCAACATTGTTGCTTACGATTGTACTAGTACCGTATACTACCTACTACCTAGTATCTAACTAAATAGTTAGAGCTACCATCATAAGAATATTTAAATTACCATTCTTAAATTTTGAACGACGAGTTGGACTTTAAACGGTTTGCTTTACTCGTGGTATGTTTCGTATTCGTTAATCGTGGTGGTTGTCGTCGCCGCAGGTACAGGTACAGGTACAGGTACAGGTAGTAAGGCACTAGGTGGTTGTCGTAGTTCTCGTACACCTGACGGTCTCTATTTGGTAGTTTGTCGACGATATTTCTTCGTAATCGTAAAACCAGTTGCGCCGTTGCTGCAAACCGTTTGCAAATGCACGGTAATTTTTTGTACCCGCTCCCCGCTCGTTGCCGCTGTGTTTTGATGAGGAAAAAATCGAATTGATTTTCTTTTTTATTTCTTTTAAGATTCTTTCCTTATTTTTTTCGGTGGTACTATTTTTGAAATATCGTTTAGGGACACGAAAACGGAAAACGAGCCCTGTAAACAGCTTAACAGCAGCTACCAGCGTACCAGCGTACCAGCGTACCTGCACCTGCTTAGTGCATAGTGCATACTGCATACTGCATACCCAGTACCCACGTAGTGTATCCACGTACACGGTGTACAATTGTACATAATACAATATCTAGTTATCCACATACTACGTTATATAGTGTACTTACGACATGACATACGGTATACTGTACGTAATTACGAGGTACGTGTAAACGTACAGGTCAGGTACACGTAGTAATACGAGTATATCGTCTGTAGTCTGTATGTGTATGCCAAGTACGGGTATTGCGTAAGTAGTAGACAGAGATCCTAGACAGTAGTACGAGGTACATGGTAGTTGAAGTTGATAATTGTCTAGGTCTAGCATTCGATGCCTTTTTGATATTGCGAGTCCTTTTTCACCATCAAACGTTTCAATGTTTGCGTGGACGTGGGCGTAAACGATAACGCTTCGGACGATACGCGTGACGCGTGTCGCATGCCGCATGTCGCTTGTCGCGTGTAGTGATGTACGCAATTACGCATACTCCTTAACCGCCTGACCAACGAGAGTACCGTAGCGCAGCTTGCAACGAAATTGTTCTTTTCCTTGTTTGCAGATTTTGGTACAGCAGCGAGTCGAAAAGGTTGGTCTCGGATATGACATGCCCGTACAACCTGAACTGAGTAAAGCCGATAAAAAGAAGCAAGATATGTGGAAAAAGACTCAAATACGCTATAATAACTTACAATCAGATTCCACCAGCTAATTGAAGAGGGAAGGAAGGCGGCGGCGGCGGCGGCGGCGGCGTAGGGGGGTAGGGGGACGTTAGCGGCCACACGACTTTCCGATGTGTATTACGAATACGAGTTCGAGTACGAGTACGTTTTATGTCCGCCTTCGGCTCCGGCTCCGGCTCCGGCTCCGACTCAACGTCACCTTCCATCTTTGAATCGCAGCAAATATCGTCATCGCCAGGCTTTTTTTTTATTACGAGTACGAAAGCGACTAGCAACTACCACCCGCCACCGAGAGCAACTTCTAACAGCTACATACTACATATTTCGTCGCCAAAATTTAATTTCAATTTGATAACTCGATTTTTATTCTTACCTCTTTAATTGCGGATGTTCGTTGTTTTGTTTTGTTTTTTTTTTTTTTTTCGACTTTTGTCTACTACGACAAATAAATTCTATTTCTCGCAGAGGTCTACGTTATTTTTGCGTAGATTTTACGAACTTTACGCCAAATTTCGTATGACGATAGATGGCTTTTGTTACGTACAGACAAAAAATCACCAATTTAATCTTATCTATAAGTTTGAATGATTGCCTGGAATCTCATGATTAACTATGGTCGTACCGTGACGTCGCGGTGTTGATTAACAGCTGGAAACTTGGCTAGCTAAAACTTGTCGTTCTGTTTACCTCTTGTGTTGTTGACATGCGACGAGTAATGGGCGAATAAACGAGTCTGTTCGAGTCGAATCGTTATAGTATGTACATATATTTCGTGATTTTGATTTATCTGTAAGAATTTAATAGTTTGAAATTTCAATTTTCTGCTTTCTGATCGTTTTAAATTGAAAATGTATCGTCATGAGTCTGGAGCTCAGAAGAGTAAAGAGCGAGAAGAAAAACGTGCGTGCGGAATCTGAAAAGAATCAGACAACATGCGAAAGATTTTTTTCAAAAAAAAGTAAAACCCACAGTTAATCTTGACAAAAAGGAAAGTGATGACAGTGAGCAATGAGCAAGCAAAAAGAAAGCCTATCGATATCGGCGACGACAAGCACTACGACGGACCCAATAGCGAGTAGTGAACTAACTGTAAGTGTGAGTCCTGAAATTTTAATTCACGAAATTTTGGAACCGTCGACAGTGAGTGGTAAAGTAATGATGCTAGAGCCAGAAACATCGCCGAAGGACGTAGTAATAAGTCCCGAAATTTCTGTTCCTACGTTACCAAAATCAGCGTCCAAGGATGAATTGGCTTCCAAGTCCGATATGAATCTGCCTATGAACTTCGATGTTGGTATCCTTGATTCAACTATCACACCTCTTGAAATAGAAGAGGCCGTTCGACATGGGCCAGAAAAAATTCGTGAAAACTTTCCCGCTGATCATGGTCGTTCATTTCCAATTTCTATATTTTCTTACAAAATGCCGAATGGTGAAACGATCGAACGAGATTGGCTCGTTTGGAGTAGAAGCAAAAATGCTTTATTCTGTTTTCTGTGTCGACTTTTCAGCAAAATAAGTGATGCACACAAAAGTTCCCTTGCAGCACCGAATGGTGTAACGCATAATTGGAAAAAGTTGTACGAACGAGTTCCTCAATGGTATCCTACGTAGTAATAACAGATTTGACTGTTTTTTTCTTCCTTTTTTATTAATACATGTGTGTTTCTTAGATAATGGATGCCTTCCGCGAAAAAAATGTCAACATTCTGAAGTTTATGTTCGTTTTGGACTTATCCGGACGGCAAACAAGTAAAATTACATTGCAGGTTGACGATCTCAATCATATCCGTCAAGTTTTACCTGAAATGCCCAGTGCAATATGTGCACCTTACAAACATTTAGAGGATTATGCGAGTATTCACATCAATGACGAATAAAACAATATTCCAATTAATTTGTCACAAAGTTTATAAAGACCCTATTTTTTATACAAATCATTTTTATCTTAAAAATTAATTAAATAAATTTTGAGTTCGATTGTAAAAAGAAACTAAAGATTTTTTCAATGACCATTACGGTAGATGCATTGCGTACTCTTCGAATCGTTTCTAATTTAGTAGTGAACTCAGACCTAGATCCTGATTCAGTCAATTTTTCAAACCAATACCCTGTTGAATGAAATCATCGCTTCATCAAATGGATACGGGTATTTATTGCTGCAATGTCCAGATCCGAGAATTCCAGTTTTTGAAAAAGTTGATGGAATATGGACTCTCCGTTTAGGAGAGTTTAACGTCACCTGAACAACTGACTATCATACATACAAGTAGAAGCGTTAATCGTATATATCTCGAGCTCTCCTTCTAGGAGAGTTCATATACGGTATGAATTTCATATGGACTCTCCGTTTAGAAGAGTTTGATGTCACTAAAAACTTCGTATCCTATATATATGTTACCGCTAATGTAGATTTTCAGTTAAAGTCGACTTTACCTAGTTAAAGTCGACTTTAACTGAAATAGGCCGTTCTATACCAGTTGATGTTGATTTAGTCAACATTAACCAGTTAGAATCAACTCTAACTGATATCATTCAGTTAAAGTGGAATTGGCATTGCCATTCATAGTCATACATCTTTTTTGAAGATCAGTGACGTACCCCAGAACATTACTTCTTTGAGAACAGTAGCATCTGACCAGGCAGTGGGAAAGAGGCAGGGTTTCATAAGATGCCACTGCAGAAACAAGTGCAACTCGAAACATTGTTCATGTGTAAAAAACAAAATTTTATGTAATTCAAAATGCCATATAAGTTCAACTTGTTGCAATAAATAAATCGATCTCAAATTACGTAAATTACCTACTACAGATTTATGTTTTTGTACCTATAAACGAATTCATTTTATGCACTTCTCTCATCGAACTCTCAATAGATAATCTACTTTAAGTGAATATGATCGGTTGAAGTCGACTTTAACCTGGTTAAAGTCGACTTTAGCTAGTCAATGTGTATTTTTTTTTTTAGCCATAATCAACATTACCTGATTTCATACGTTAAAGTCGACTTTAACTAGGTAAGGTCGACTTTAACTGAAAAATCTACATTAGCGGTAACATATACTACAGTACATACAGTAGAAACGTCATCTGAGCTCTCCTTCTCGGAGAGTTCATATACAGTATGAATTTCATCCCTTTAAAATATGTAATGGGAGAATCGTAATTTTCAGAATGATAATCCTGAAGAATACAGAGCATTTATAAGAGTAATTAGAAAAGTAGAAATTCTTTTTGGGAGAAAATTTTTTAATGATATACAATTTTATGATCCTCAACCTGATCCTGATCTTGGGTATGAAACAATAAATGAATCAGAAAATGTTGATAATGTAGATGATAAATGTAATAAGGGAATAGAAAATATGTACATGGTACCCGGTTATTGGCAGTGCATTCCGTAAATACATTTATTATTTGAACGATAGTGGTCGACGGCAGATTGTAAAGCTCGGATGTAACTGTTGACATTTTTTTTCTCCGATTTAGAATAGGAAGAATACGCTAAGAACGGAATTTTACGTAAAATTCTTCCGCTCATACCATCGCACGACCTATAAAACATCGTTAAACAAAATTACCGAAGGCAAATCGTAAAATATATCCTAGTGCGTTAGAGATTTTTTTATTGAAATGTTGAAAATTTACTTGGCTACTTCGAATAGAGCTCGACTGACGGTGAAATTGGCGTCGTTTTTTTCTGCAGATTCGGCTAAACAGTCAACGGATGAAAACTTTATTTCGGTTTCCAACTTGATGAGGTTGACCTGTAATGCGATCGCGAATTAATTTTTGGAAAACACGCGCTCGTTTACCATTGCCAGCTAGATAGTAGATACTAGATACACGAAAATACTTTACTCGTATCAATTCTTTCAGGCACGAAACAAATATGTCGTAAATAGCGCGTTTCGAAGGCGGTCCGACATAAATTTGTAAATCGGCGCGATCGACGAAAGCTACGTCGATAGCGCTTTTTAAATTCGACGTCGTCAGTATCAGTACGTTAGGATATCTACGTTAAAAACTCGAATTAATACAACAAGGCGTTTTAGTTTCAAATACGTTCACTTATGCGAGTACGCTGTCTAGGTAGATGCGTACTTTCTTATTTGATCGAGTTGAGTAAGAATAGCGTTGACCACTCGGATCGAATCGGAAGGTTCGCCGCCGTTCATGCACGCGTTTCTAGCATGAGTTAAGCTTTCGATTTCATCTATCAAAACGCATACCAACGATTCGCCGTACTCTAAATGTTCCCTAATTTTGGAAAACATCTGCATCACTAATTTACCGCTCTAAAACAAGCGACATAAATAAACATCCGACGGTACAATAATAAAAAGAAAGATGCGTATTATCATTTTCAAATTTTAGATTACCTCGGAGTAATATTTGGAAAACAAACTATGGCTATTTATTTCTATGAATTCCGCTATTTTATAGTTTTTTTTCAAACGAATTGATAACTTTTGAGCTAAACCTTTACACAGAGACGTCTTCCCGGTGCCGGGTGGGCCATACAACAATATAACCCGATTCCACGAAATCACATTCGTATTAACTTTGTACTGAGAAAATATCATCGATGTACTCGCATAGTCCAACAACTAAAACGACATTTATCCTTACACAATTCTGTTGGCGTCTACTCGTTACGTTCATTAAGTACGTATACAGTACATATTGTATGTACGTATTACGTAATACATACTGCTTGCTCAAATACGAACGAAGATGACTTACGTCTTCCTTGATATTATTATCGTATACTAAGTTCTCCCAAATACCGTGAAACGAAATGTGAGGCAACAAACAGTAATTTGCCGCCGAAATGGTTTCGTGGTCGCCATCGCTAGTCACGTTCAATTGTTCGCTTTGAATTTCCTCTTCTTCCAAACGATACGTGTGGAACTGTAGGTTCACTTTATCGAGAGATAAAGTTGATAAATTTTCCGGATCCTAAAAGTGAAATTACGGACGATGAAGCGCCCAAGTTGTAGCAAAAGAAGACCAAATAGCGAAACACCCGATACTTACTAAATTAAAATTATGCGCCAACTCGGAACTTTCGCTTAATTTCACAGTTATAATATTTTTCTTGAGAATATCCGAATCGAACTGAACAGAAGTGAATGACTGACCAGGTTGAATGGAACCGATAACTTGAAGTTCTTCTTTTACTAAATATTCCAAATCGCTGGCTTCCACATTACTGCCGCGAGAATTTGCGATTAGACAGGCTTAACAATTGTACCGAACTTACGAAATTATTACGGTATTTTCAAATCATCGATTACCAAGTACCTTGTAGAGTTCTGAACAACTTCGACATGAACGGTGCACTTCGTTTTCATCGCGATAAATCCGCTGCCAATTGTACACAAATGAAGAATGAACAGAACAAAAGAAAACAGGAATACGATATCCTTAATGACCGCGCAACGACCGCTCTCGATTATTTTGTTCGTCACCACATCGTTTTTTTATTCTAATTCAATTTCAATTTCAAAAAAGTTGAAAAATTTAGTTCACCAACCGGCTTTTTGATCTGTTCCCCGGATTCGCGATTGAAAAAGTTACCGAGTAGCAAGTAGTAACTATTATTAGGTAAGTACGTACGTATGTAGCGTTGTAGCTAACTACTTAACCAGCTACATACATAGTCAGCAGATGGAGGGAAAGAAAAATAGTGATTATCGGTACTCTTCCGAATTTTACAATCTACAATAATAATCAATAATCTGCTACCGTAATTAAAATTAAATAACCAAAAATAATTAATAATTAATAGAAAACAAGAAGAAGAGCAGGTGGAAGAGGAGAAGCCATAGAAATACGCGCCATTTTTTAACAATTTTTTTTAGCTTTTTCATTACTCAGCGAGAGTGATTTCTTACGTTACGTCGTTATAAAAAAAAAAAATACGCGTACGTTACGCGTTATGCGTTATTCGCTATCGTTATTTGTGCATTGTGCGAATCGATGACTATTGGGACTGTCAAGAACCTGTTGGTGCGCTAATGTGAGATACCTCTTTGTAAGTTCAATAATGAACCGCTAGGAGTCAGAACTCAGAAATTATAATTCTGTAATTAAATTTTTAATTCGAAAATTGCTACTTGCTAGTAAATTTTGAAAGTGTATGATTGCGCTGAACGACGTCTCATCGGTACCTCTACGTTGGTTTCATTTAGTCAATTACCACCAGATATCAGACACATTGCTTGACAGTCCCAATCACAAATACGAATAATAATTCTGATGTCTATCCTAGTTTTTGATTCGTTATTAATTTATATACGCGTATTGCGTTGGTAGTAAATATCAACAAGGTATCAACGCGTAAAAGCATGATGCATGAATCCTATATAATAATAATTATAATAATAAATTGTATTACATTATTTTTATGTTTGTTGCGTAACGAAATAACGAAACTCGTGGCAGGGCAAAGCGAAAGGCGAAAACGAAAACAAAACGTTGTCGCTCTCAAGTCACGAAGTCAGAAAGCAGAAACAGAAACGGTGGTCGGTCTTCCAGCTCTTCACTTCAGTCAGTTTAGTGTTACCGTTAAGTTATGAGTTATCAAATTTCTTTATCAATTATCAATCATTCAATGCCGTAAAATAAAACGAGGAATTTTTCAAATTAAAATTGAAATAATTAAGTATTAATTATTGTATCGCAAACGTTTTATGTTTTGGTATGCTAAAACGTTGGTGTTTCGATGGCGTTCCAAGTTAGCGTTTATCTTCGTGATTTCATAACTTAGCTCGGGATATGATTTTTTCCATCAAGTATCGCTGTCGCCTAACTAACATGTATCTTTTCAAAATATTATTCGTCGACGGTTCCAATTCCAATTCACCGTCAAATTCGAAATTTCAAAGCCGAACTGATATACTAATATTAGCTGTTTTAAGTGCCGCGTCATCGTTTCTGTTGGCTTTCGGTATTCTTTTATTTTCGTTGGCTTATTCGGAGTATGGTTATAAAACAGACGAATCGAGGAAGATATTTTATCCTTTACCGCGAGATAGTTTCAATACCGTTTTTCCCGAAACACAGGAGTTGATTTTGCGAAAATCCGATTTAGAAGTTCCATGTACTTGAGCATCGTTCATGATTTTTCGTTTGATTGCTTGTTTGCGCATTATCGGGTGATATATATTTATATGTTTTTGCAGCTCTAAAAGCCGAAGCCATCAATTCGTTGAACGTTGCTGTAGAATTGAAAAATGCTGGAAAGTTTGATAAAGCGATGAAAATTATGGAACACTGCATATCGTTAGCCCCGTTTGACCCAGATGTCTTGAATAGTTATGGTGAATTTTTGGAAGATATTCAAAACGACGTTGTTGCCGCGGATCAGATGTATTTTCAAGTACGTTTTTCGATAACGTTTTAGATTTCTGCTAGATTCTATGTGTATACCGTTTCCGTGACAATGCCACTGCTGGCGAAACGCGTCGAATTGAATTTTGCGAATTTCTTCGTTAAATACGTATTTTTTCAACGTACGCTGAAGCGACTCACTATTTTGCTGTGTATAGGTTTTTCTTTTTCATTTCACGATTAGTTTACACGTCGAATGCTACTAATTTGCGCAAATCTCAGGCTTTAGTGAAAAACCCCAGTCATAAACGAGCTATTGTCAACAGACGTCGTACGGTTACTTTGGTCGAAGAAATGGATACGATGTGGCTGAATAATATCGATGAGAAACGAAATAAGGTGGCCGACATTCCGGATAACGATGTTGCGTTGACAAAAGCCAAGAAAGAGGCATATTTTCAAGTAAGTGTAACATTTTTTCAACCGTATCGGTGAAGACAATGATCTGACGTCAACCTGACTAACTGGAAATTATCACAGCATATTTATCATACCGTCGGAATCGAAGGAAATACAATGACGCTCTCCCAAACCAGATCGATAGTAGAAACAAGAATGGCTATAGGCGGTAAAAGTATCGCAGAGCATAATGAAATTTTAGGTTTGGATGCCGCTTTAAAGTACATCAATACCACATTAATAAATAGGTAAACGTTGGCACGAATTTGCGCGTGCGGGTACATACTACATACATGTATTTCTTAATGGTGTAATTATTCGTCGAAAATGAATGAAAAAAAATGCGTTTCTCAGAATCGGGAGAATAGCGGTCGACGACATTTTAGAAATTCACCGTCGAGTCTTGGGTTACGTGGATCCGACCGAGAGCGGAATGTTTCGCCGCACCCAGGTTTTCGTCGGCGGATACGTGCCTCCGGGACCGCATCATATTCCTTTATTGATGGAAGAATTTTCCAAGTGGTTAAATTCGGACATCGCTGCCCGTTTGCACCCTATAAAATTGGCCGCTTTGGCGCACTATAAATTGGTTCACATTCATCCGTTTATCGATGGAAACGGAAGGACGTCTAGACTGCTTATGAATATGATTTTAATGCAAGCTGGCTTCCCACCTGTTATTATTCCGAAACAAGAACGTCATCGGTATAAATATTCGCCATTTTTAACGCGTCGTTGTGACGTACGCAATTGCGCATGCGTTACTTTTTCTTTACTCGAGCTAAAACGTTACAGGTATTATCGTGTTTTGGAATTAGCTAACGAGGGCGATATTCGACCGTTTATGAGATTAATAGCAGAATGCACTGAAAAAACGTTGGATTTATTCTTATGGTCTACGTCCGAATACACCACCAGCAGCGTTCCAGCTCTAGAATTTTATAAAGACGATTAATCAATCCACCTTCCCTTCCCCTCTTCTTCATTATTCATTATTTACATGGCTGTGATTTAACGAATTAGTATTGCATTGTTAATTGCGATTTCACTGGCTGAAGTCGGCTAATTTGTGTGTACATTATTGTTGTCGGTTCCTGTTTGTAGACATGTCATTTACATTAGGTACTGTGTACATATATTTAAAATTAATTAAATTCTATAGTTACGCGGTGCAACTTTTTTTTTTTTTTTTTTTTTTTTTTTTTTTCACTAACCGCGAATAAAAGATGTACGCTGAAAAGGATGAATTTAGAAAAAGTGACGCACTATAAATTATTTTTTGTAACATTACATACCCAGTTACGATTCTACCGCACGTGAAGAGCAAAATGAGTTCGTTTGTGCTGTAAGCCGTAATGTGAGACATGAAACCGCGCCCGCGGGAGTGAGCGTTTTATTGAATTTTTCTTCTTTCTTACATTTGCTTTGTAATTTTACGAGTTTTTACTTTTGAAAATTTTATACATTACCGGTTTTATTGCGTAGACGCGTACATATTACGCACTCGTACAAGTACGCAGTGACAAAGAGATTCGAGCTCAACGGTTCATTTTCTTTTGCCGTTGTCCGAGCACTGAGCAGAGTACAGAGTATTCAGTTTTCTCTACTCGAGTAAAAACGACAAACGTCGCTTCGGAAGAATCGTTCGTTTTATTACCACTTGTTATATGGAGCGTTTTCTTATTTTCGTTTTGCAATAGGTAACGTTATACATTTTTATATAATGTTTGTATTAATTTATTATTATAGTTACATTACATTACAACTATCACTATCCAGATCGGTGTCGGATGGGATCAGGGATGGATAACGTAACCCATTGATTACGGAGTACGGTTCCGTTCCAATTATTCATTTATTCATTTTGTATTTTTGATTCGAATTCATCATTTAAAATTGTCCAAATCAACCATGAAATGAAGTAAATTATTTTTTTTTTTTTTTCAAATTAAAAAATGTAAAAATGTAAAATGTTTCTTTTAGACGCACGCAAGAAGAGTAGGTAGAGGTACTAGGTGATAACGACAGGAAAGTCACAAATAAAAAATAAAGTACGAAGCAACGAAGCAAGTCGATTCTTACTTTTCGAGTCTGTGTAGTCGACAGTCGACCGTTTATTTTACAGTTTTAACGCTACGGATTTCATTTTCAAATCCATCCAAATCGTTCCTTGTGTTCTTTGTATGTGAATTGTGCGTGTGCGTATCGACAATGTGAAAAGAAGAGAAGTCCGTGAAATTTTAATTTAATTTCACATCGATGCGAATTATTTTGTTAAATATTGTTTCGATCTTACGCGTTAATTGTTACTTGGGTTTTGATTCGATTTCGAATGTAGTGATAGTTCGCGTCAAGTATGATAAGAGTCGCCTTTAATGATTGCCTAGGCCAAATTGTTGAAATTTCAATCTGATAACGTTTAACGGTTTTTTTTTTTTTTTTAATTAGTGCTTAAAATTTAAAAAGAAAATTCGTTTTAACGTTGTTCGTTCTGCAATTAAAGCCATGGAAGACGAATTTCACGCCATCAAATCTGGAATTACTGTCGATATCAAGAGGACAGATGGTATGTTGACTGATTGTTCTATGTCATCGCTTGTATAGTAGTTAATCGTTTTCTCAAATCTGAACAACCGAATGAAGTTTAATTACTTTTACTATCGATGGTGTTCTTCGTTTCATTTTATCGCATTTTAAGAAACGTGTAATTACATATACTTACTTGATACTTACTTACTTTACTCATTCATTCACTCACTCACTCACCTACGTAACACATCAGCTGTACTGTTCTGGTACCGGTCATTGGTTTAGCTGTTCTGTGTGACTGTCGTTTGTCGTTATTTCGGTTTTGGATGACAGATTAAAGTGTTACGGCGAAGACGGTACTCGTACGCTTTCTCAATGAACGTTCGACAATTTTACGTGTAAGAAATGCGTTTCTTTGTTTACGTTGCGAAAAACATAAAAATGTTTAGTTGGTATACGGCGAACGTCCCACCGCCACATGTGTAGCGAATGACAAATCATTATTAGATGAATAAATCGATAATCTCGCCGTTATTAGGTGAATTTTTTACGCAAAAAAGTTCTCCATCCGCGTTTAGTGTACATGTGTAATTGTACATACGCGATAATTCGTACGACGTACGAGTAGTTAGTTACGTACGTATTTGAGCGAGGAGCTTGGGTCAAGATAAGAAAGGTTTTAATGGCAATAGCGAAGTTAAAGTGATTGATGAATACGTAAGAGCGATGTGTATTTTCATCGGGAACGTCATTACTTTGGTTTTGCTTCAATAGCCGCGAAGCCCGAAGATACTAAGATAGTACGAACTGCGAATGCGAAAAGCAGAACGTAACGAACGTGGAGCTGCTCGGCTCAAGCGAAAGGCGAATCGTTGAAGTTTTACGAAAGACGAAACGAAACGAAACGAAACGAAACTCAACGAAACGCAACGCAACGCAACGCAATGCAACGCGTTTGATGATTTATAAATTGTAATTGTAATTATTGTACGTATCGTCGTAACGCCATCGTATTACGTCAAGTCTGGGTAATTGGTTTGAGTAAAAGTAAAGGAACAGTGTTCAGCTTCCGCGTGTTTTCCTACTCGCCTCGGTATTGTTTTATGTTGCGCTTGCAAACGACGTAAGTAGACTGTCTGAGTGTCTGATGACTGTCTGTCGCTGTGTAGTGTGTTGTCTTTGCGGCGTGGTACGATGGTGATGCACCTCCACCTCGAATTGCGATGTCCGGTTTGTGCCCCTTATTCCAACCCTGAGTGAGTTGAGTTCGTCCGAATGTACCGAACGCGCGCACACGCACACGCACACGCACAGCCGCCATCCGCCACGCAAACCAAAAGCCAAAACAATAAACATTGACATATTAGCATTAGCTCGTTCCTCGTCACGCGAGTTTTAGATGAATAGGGACGAACGTACGTAAACGTAATTCTGATGATAACTACTGTACGTGTACGTGTGTAATACGAGTATATGATTGTACTTACTACTTAGCTTACCGTTTAATGAACTGAATTATAATGCTGCGAGTATTATGTAATTAGGTATTTATTTATATTTTCGACGTTAATCTTCAGCATCCCCAATAACTGATGTGGACAAATGAAATACTATTGTTTGAATTTATACCGCGCATATCGTATATTACGTATTACGGGGTATGAAATATTTCAGCCGAAATTAATGAATTTTAAGAATGTTTCTTCTTCGAAATTTTACGCTGTTTGTAATGGCGTACCAAATTTACCCTAGCGTTTTTCATCGTCTTGTGGCGAATGGCTACGGTACGTAGAATAGCGCGTTCACAACTTCACATACTCGTACGTCGGACTACGTAGAATTGACTCGACGAGCGCGTAGTGGGAAAGAGAGGTGACGCGTTCGAGCTACGGGTGTCAACTGTCAACAACTCAACATACGAGTACATACGTAATACGAGTATGTACATTTAGGGTTAACGTAGAACGCGAGGCTTAAATCACTTGAAATTGTTCGAGCGACGACCTATGTATTTTTTTCATGTTGCCTATAGGCGGCTATAGGAAATTTTACGCTCTTTTTAACGGTGTAATTGAAATTTTGGTACGACTTGTCGTTTTGCGGCAATTTAATTTATGTAATTTAATTCCGGAAATGGGAATAACGTTAGCCATTCATTTCGTTGGTGTCAGTTTAGACGGCACTACCACATAGACAGTAGACACGCACAGTGCTACATACAGACTACAGTACACAACATTTGTTAGCAAATTAGCGGATTTTGTTGTGGTTTTCGCCGGATAGTGGACGAAAAATGTGCACGATTTACGTATGCAGACGGATTTCGCGTGAACTAAATGCGTATGAAATATAAAATAAATGCGGAATTGCGGACGGTGTGAGGCGCGAGCGAGCGAGCGAGCGAAAATTTGCCAACGCATTGCTGGGGGTAGCTCACTACGCGTATCGTAGAAAACGAAAACTGATCAGAACAGAGTAGTTGCGAACTCACCTCCACCTAGTGGAAGTACTGGGTGTCGGATTGGCTGCGCTGCGAACCGTCCGTAAGGTTTCAGACTAATGTACCTATACCTACGTACTACGAGTATAAAATTACAAAAAATGAAAGAATAATTGAGCGGCGGTGGAAATGGTACGGGTACGTGAATTACAATCATCCGACGAAAGCAATTACCCGAGTACGTAGAATGGAGAAAATAAAGAGTACTACCTTTCGATTTGAACCTTTGCGAGACAAAAGTCGTGTGGTAGCGTGTGGGTGTACGTGTACGTGTACGTGTACGTGTGTGACCATGGCGACAGGCTGGGTAAACACTTGGATAGGATAACGTGCTTTGACGAAGCTAATTTCATTATGGGGAAAAAAAGCGAAGCCTGTGTAATGTAGATGTAGATGATGTACTGTACGTGTACGTCTATTGAATAAACGCGGCGATTTGGTCGGCCGTGCCGGTCTGATCAAATGTCGTTGGGTGCAATTGATAATTTCGCGTGTAGCGTACCGACTACCTACGTACCTAGTACCTAGTACCTAGTACTTAGTCTACTATTTAGCGTAAGACCCAAGTTGCAAATTGTTGTGACGACGCCGGGCAGGCTTGCCCATGTTTTAGGAGTGTTCTTTCGTACCTGGTATTGTGTTGAGCCGGCCGGATGAGGTGATGGATTTATTTTCCCTCTTTTTGTATGACGCGACGTCGTAGTATACCGAGTAGAGTAGACTTGGCTAGGCTAGGCTAGGCTAGGCTAGGCTAGGCGAAGCGAGTCTGATTACGATTACTATACCGAGTACTACATTTTTTTCCTTTAGTGTAGTAGTACGTACAAACTGCATGTACAGCCCGTCCGGTTGATCTTAGTACCCCTCAGCGCAAAAATCCCATCAACGTAGCTGACGCGTAAAAAGTGGCCACACTTACACAGGTTACAAACAACGTAAATAGGGACGTCAGTGCGTGCAAATTATAGCACAAAAAAATGTACGAAAAAA
>QBDW01002619.1:0-22381 GCA_003261595.1 Maconellicoccus hirsutus | reverse complement strand
GGAATTTTATTAGTTTTTTGAACGTAGAGCTCATTGGTACTGTCAAGATGGTCCAATTGGTGAAATTTCGTTGATTTTTTTCCCTCACAAATTGGTAGGTTACCAGATAACTACCTTCAGCTGTTCTCTAATTGACGAATGTCATTAACAAAGTTTATTTAAATTTTCAAGTTCGTTTATCAAATTTACATCGTAAAGTGTTTAAAATGTTGAAAGAAAAATAAAAAAAAAATAAACGTGTCAAAACATAAACATTCTGGTTATGTTATCAACAACATGAAATTAATTACAGGTACTAGGTAGTAGGTACCTTCTGTTCATTCGTGTAAAAATTTCGAACTATACGAGAAATAACTCGAAATTATCGAATATTTAGATACCGTGGAATTTACCAGTCGTTAAAAGTGAAACATATTGTTTTGACTTCTTTAATTTGAGCATTGTGAAAAGACACGTAATCAGAGAAATTGTAATGATGTAAATAAACGAGGATACCTATTGTTAGAATATTGTTATTGTTACTCGAAATTATTATCATTAAATATTTCGTTATCGACTTACGATGTTTTGACAATTTAGGTTCTACGATGCGATCTAATTGTATAAAAATTATGATTTATATTGTCGGAGAACAGTTTGAACGTGATTTGGTAATTTATGAAGCAAGAGTACTTAAACCTATTCCTTTCATGTTGAGTAATGTTCGCGTAGACCGTATCCGCATGCGGTAGTATTTAATTCATGTGCCTCCACTTAGCTCAATATTGATCAAATATGTATAAAAGCCTTGAAATTCCTATAGACAAAAAAAAACGTAATTTTTTATCGTCAATTATTTCTTTATATAGCAGTTACATTCGAAAGAAACTTTATCGATTTTATCCAAACACTTAATTATCAAAAGTAATATCGTATAGATTCGTAAATCGCTTTGTTTAGAATTTTAGAGATTATAAACAAACAAAATCGTCACAATATTGAGTTATTGATTTCGTCTGCGAAAAATAGAATTTGTATAGATATACGTGGAAACATTCCAGCGATAATAATGGCCAACGATTGATACGAAATTCAATCAAGCATCCAAATACTTGAGCAATTCGATAAGAAGTATTTTCAAACAGAAGTTTTTGTAAAGTATAATTATACAGTCACAAATCGTGAATTCATCATTAAATCATAATTTATTAGCGTCTATATTACGAAATCTAAGGTACCGTTTACATCTCGCGGCTAATCTTGACAGTACCTTGGGCTAGCTAAAAATAATCTTCGAATACAATTTGAAAAATTCGAATCGATGGTTGAAACACGCAATTTTATAAACGAGTCTCTCATTCAGTTGTTTAAGGATAATACCTGTCTACTTTTACTCAAGTTCACGTAAAAGTTTCATTTTCTAGTCAGCATTATTATTCTTAAGCAACTGATTTTTTTTTTAGTTTTAATTTAGCGTATAAGTTGATCCGAGCGTATATCAAGTTCCTCTGAGAGAATTCATTTTGATGTAAATTTTTTTCGTCAGTTTGAATTCCATAATTATGTTGGAACACTCGCACAATCGAAATGGTTATCATTCCATTTAAATAGTCTTTAATTAAACATGTGTTTTTTCACACACATACTTTGTAATTATGAAAAATACGCTTGTCGTAATTGAAATTTTGAATACTATAATGGAAATTTCATATATCGATTGTTACGTAATGTATTATTACTTGAAATGAACGACAATTTAACAGACTGAACCAGTTAATTTTCATCTTTATCGAAATGTGCAACTTTGTATAACGTTATTTGGAAAGATAACCTCGATGTACCGTTAGTTTGTAGTAATTGTTTGGAAACAATGAAATTTTACATCTAAGAAAGCATGTAATTTTTGTATTTCCGTTTTGTTGTGTATTTTTTTTTTCAATTTTGTCTTCTTTACGTGTTTTTTTTGTGTATTTTTATAGCTATGTAAACAAAACAAATAAATTCTTAGAAATTTAATATTTATATATTTTTTTCAAATTGAATATCTAAATGGTAAATACACTTGTGAGTAATTATAATCACGCAATCAATAAGCGATTATGTGCTACGGGATATGGAAGATTGGATTAACATCTGTAAAATGAAACATTACAAAGTTACTTCATTATATATTCTACAACATTAAATTCATTACTCAACCTTGCATGAATAATCCCAGCGTAAAAAGTTGTTTTTATTGATTTTCATTGGGAATTATTTATAAATAATCGTGTTAGTTAATGCATAAATAGATGCTAAGTAGTTTATCGAAAATGCTTTTCTTCGTTATTTATTTATTTGAGGAATAAATTCATTAATTCAAAGAAAACAAATTGAATGTAGAATTTGCAATCTTAAATTCGATGTAACAACATCACTTTTCTCGGGCTGTCAAATTATGAATAATAATTTGAGTTTTTAAATCTGGTTAATTTTCTTTTTCTTATCTATAGAAATAAATTCAAAAAAAAATAAAAAAAATATTTATGTACATTGTACACTCCCTCCTTGACAATGTCTACTAATACGTCAACATTGTATAAAAAACGGTCGTCTTTGGTGAAGATAGCGCAAAGTGATTCATTTTCGCAACAGGTGGTTCTATGATGTTTGACGTTTCTCATCTCATAAAAAATACGCTCTATTTCCATACATAAATTTAACCATTTTGGAGGTAAAATTAATAATCATATACATATTGTTCAATTTAATTTCGAATAAATTTCGATAAAAACTTCGTAACGAATAACGAAACAATAATCAACAATCAAAGATGAACCATTTAATAGAACGACGCGCATGCGTAGAAGTAAGGTCCATGACTCATGGCATCGTTAAATCGTGCATTAAATAATTTAACAAATATTTTAGCGCGTCTTTTGCAAATTTTCGCGAAAATTCGTCTTAATTTGGTTATTTTGGGTGAAATTTGTGGTTTTGGTGAGTTCGTGGTGTATTTTAACGTGAATACGATAAATTGAGTGTTGTACGGAACATTGGTAGTGGTAGACGGTGGTTCAACATGTATGTCAAATGAAAGTTGTGTTACAATGGACATTGTATTCTTTAGCATGATCTTTAGACTTGAAAACTCGTTTTTAGCGGTATGGAAAGATAGTATCAATACACAAGTAAGAATTTGAAACTACATATTAAACCCTGCGGGTTTATTTGAAAATTTCAACATGGTCAACTTGGTAACTTTTCTGAGCTCGGCGTTGTGTTTACAGCGATGAAAGTTTCGCGGAGAATCATACAGCTGTGTAGAAACAAGGCGTAATCTCAGGTAAAGATTGAAAACTAGAAGATATTCTATTTCCTGTTGCATTTAATAATTCTTTCGGTAAAATTCAACGCATGAATGCGGGTGTGGTGAGTATTGTGCGAGAAGTTTTTGTCAATCTGGGCGTGAAATGCAGGTGCGGTTTTTGATAGTTCACGCACAGTTTGTTATTGAATGAAAACACTATGGACGGTATTTCACGTAGGTTGATTCCATATTTTGTTTTTCATAAATTCGAACTGAGTTGCGGTTTCAGATGGTATAATTTTTATCAACTTGTGAAACAATCTCGTGTATGCGATATTCTTACGCTAGATGTAAATAATCTGTCGGCGCGTTTCAAAATAACCAAAATGTGCAGCTGCGGCGTGTTGAATTTGTAATCTTTTTCTCATGGATGGTACCATGTGTCGCGTAAATGTATCACCTACGCGTAAATCTTGCCCGTGTAGTGTTCAAAAATGGTAATCTCGTTATGTGATAGCAATTTCAAAACAAAGTACTATTTTCGATTGGGTAATTCGTTATCGTTTATTGCCTTATAGCTGATCGAATTGTATCGTAAAATTATTCACAAATTTTCACACTCGATCAGAATTTCATTACAACATTTACGATCCGTAAGGTTAATTATTATCCATTTAAATAGTTAAAACGTCGTTGTAAAAAGTCAAATTATTTCGATTTATCCCAATCAAAAAACAATTTAATAGCGTTTACGTTGGGAATGGAAAATATAAAACGGATCCGTTATAAATGTATCTTTTTTACATTATTCATTACGTCTACGTTTTATAAAAGAGACACACAGAAAGACTCGGTATATGTAATAAAAATACAATCTAATTGCCATTTCAGGTAAAAAGAAAAGAGAAGATAATTATTTTATAATAAGATCTAACGCATCTTTTCATTCTTGTCACACATTGATAAACCGGTTAATATTCTGTTACTCTCATTTCGAATCCAGGTGACCGCTACGTAACGATCCATTGCTTTGGACACTTTTTGGCGCCATTATCAGTAAATCACTCGAATTTGGATAAATGAAAGTGTAAAACCGCATTCCATCGGACGAGTATTTTTAGTATTCGGCGTTAATACATTCTCCATATATACATAAATTTCAAACGTTATTTTGAATCATTGCCAATTCGAATATTTCCAGAATGAAAATAAACAAAAGTATAGTAAATTAGGTGTTATTTTCAGATATCGAGATTTATTATCAATCGAGTGAACTTGAAATCTACACGGGATTTCGCGACGGTGAATGGTTTATGTACAGGTACTCTCTCCTTTACGAGGTGTAAATTGAAACAACTCGTATTTATGTCTACCGAAATAAACATTTTGGGATATTTCGAAGTGCGATGTGACGAAAAACGGGTAATTTCGAAGAGGGTGCGTGTACCAAGGGAAGCATGCTTTGTGTTCGGTCGTTAAAAAAGATATAAAATGTACCTCTTAAGTGGGTGTTTTTCGAGAAGAATTTTAAAACTTACCGTCTCAGATTTAAATATCTAGAAGACTTTAATCGCGGAATGTACTGGAAATTCGTGATGTTATCGTTTTTGTTGGTATTTTGAGTTATATTTCTTATTTTTGGCTTCGAATCATCCACTAATGGATTTTAATTGGAATCCTGCGATAATCAATAATCATGAATCATTTTTATCTAAGATTCTTTAATTTATTCGAATATTGGATTTTTTTTACGATTTTAAATCACGTTTTGTCGTGCGCGGGTTCTTGGTCGTGAGCGAGCCACTGAGATGTGGTGGAAGGCATCGGATGACACGCGTGTTTTATTCGATTGTACGTGGTCGGTTTTTACTTCTTGGGGTTTAATTTTTTATGGGAATTTTTTTAATCGCATTGAAAATTTTTTTTTAGTAATCGTTTTTAGGGTAAATTTGCTATTTTCAATGATTAATTTTAAATTGTAAAATACAGGTACAGTTTTTTTTTTATTTTGAAAGTAGGTACTTTACCTACATATTATTGCAACAACTTGTATCTTTAAAGTAGGTAATAAAAGTAATTAAAATTGATCAATAATTTTTAAACAAAGATAAAAATTCAAAAAAAAAAAACAAAAAAAAGCTCAAAAAATGCTGAAATGTTGGGTTTAGAAATAGCGTTCTGAAGTATGTTTTAATTACGTAACTTATTTTTTAGTTAGTTGATTTTTTTTATCTAATTGGAAAAATGCTACCTCCAAATAAAACAAAAGAGCTTTTGTGCTTGTATTAAATAATTTAGTATTAATTATTATTCTAAATGGCAAATTCGCCATTATACGGTAATTAGATAGTTCCAATCGCGGTGTTGTATATTTTTTCAAATAAATCAGCCATTTTGAGTTTAATTCCCAATTGAATGAAAAAATATCTCGGAAATTTTTCTTTGCCAAAAGTTCATTTTTGCAATTATTGTGTCAATATTTGTAGCTCTTTAACCTCGAATTGGAACTTTCTCACACGTTTAATACCATTTATTATTCGGAGGGGTAAAGGGTTATTAACGACTAATTTCAAAATTTCCATACGTCATTTTTAATGGTTTGAAAAAAAATGAAAGTTGATAATCGTGTTTAGCGGGTACGAAATAACGGAGGTTGTTGAATTTTTCCCTCTTGACACCAAAATCACCTTCCTCACTCCTACGTCACTTTTTCTGGCAAATTTTCTTTTTCGCGTTAATGCGAAGTTTCGGTGTTTTTTTCATCTAATTTATTATTTTTCGAGTAATTATCAAAGATAATGGATTATTTAACGAGTTCTACGCTTTTTAATTGCCAATACGACTTTTTTTTAGGATTAATTTATCGTTTTTGCCAAAAAAAAGGGGAATTTTTTCCTTTTAAAAAAAATGCTCTATATGTTGGTTACTTTCGCTGAAGAGTATAGTAACATTTCCGTTTGAGAACTGATTTACATTTTAGACAATGGAAAGAACTTAGCTGTCATCGAAATACGAGCTTCGTCCGAAGATAACGCTCGAATTTATCGGTCTCCGGGGGGAAACTCGTATGCATATGCAAACACTTCAGCTTATGTCATCGAACCAAGTCAACGCTTTTCATATGGAAACCGCCGCATTGAGAATACCACGTGAAATTCACACATAGCCGGTACTTTTGATGTAAGAAATTTGGCAATCGATGGTATATGATCCGTGACACGAGATGTAATTGGAAAGTCGGCAGCTTTTGCAACATTCCATTCGGACGATTAAATAATTCTGTGCATTACGAGCTATGTGTATGTATCTGAAAGAGAAGAATAAGGAGAAAAAAAATGATTAGCGGTATTCGCGGCGGTAGTAATTAACGAGTAAGTGCGTTTCTTCAACACTTGACGTAATTACTTAATAAACCTGTTATTAAGAAGCAACAGGTTGCTATCAATGTATCGGTTATGTTTCATCGATGGGTATAACTAATTACCATCATATCGTGGCCCTTGTATTTCGCAATGGTTTTTTTTAGCAATGCGACGGAGTATAAATTAACGGAATAACGAATAGACGGTATACGTCGATGGTCGCCATGAAGACCGCAAAGATAAGATTTCGGCGAAGTTGCATCGTGTTAGTCAGATTTTCGAGAAACTACTAAATGTAAAAGTCTTGTGATGGTTGAGATATAGTAGGTGGATATTCGGAATTAATATACCACACCGGAGAATAATTTTTCATGCGACGGCGTGATTTTAAAGGACGCGCGTGCGCGAATATAGGACGCGGCTCGGCTGACGAGAGATTTTCCAAGGACCTTGGCGTTAATTCGTTATTGTAAATGGTTGATTCGAATGATTAAGATGAGTAGGAATATGGAATTAGTCACAACCTTGACTTTGGGTTTCTTAAAGCCACATGCTGTTAACAGGTGTGACGTGTGGGTGCAGCGTGCTGCGTCGCTGAGCAGTTGCACCGTTGCAGCGAACCTAATGTAACCAGATATTTTTACACGGTGTCCTTTCTTTCCTTCAGATGCACCAGTATCCTGCGCAGATGTCGGCGAAGAGCTTGACTAATTTTTAGGTTTTTCGGTTTGCGGCTTCGAATTTAATTTAGCGGCGGTTAGCGCCATATGCAAACTGTGATTTTTAACCGACCTTTCGAAACCCTCGTGGTGTTTGGATTTTCAACGTAAGCAGATGGATTCGAGTAATTCCATTTTTCATATCGTACTAATATACATACATGGATATGCGAGATGACTTCTTGATAGAACCGGTTTATTTGATGGGGGAATTCGTCGTATTGACATTTTCGTGTTGATGATCCAAGTACCCACTCGTGGAAGTCATTAATGAAACGGCAAGGTGATTCGTACATTTTTTAGTACCGCGTCACGGATATTACGATCGATGAAATTCTTCGGTTTTTCGACTACGCGATAATTTCGCGTGTACGATTTCCTGTATATTGAGCACCTCGAACGGACCGCAAATTAGGAATAGTAAATACCAAATATGCAAGGGTGAAAGTATACACGAGATGACATAACCTTGATTATTATACCGAGGTATTTTCTCTTCGTCTTATATCAATTTCAATGATTAAAAAATCTACCTGAATTGACGGATGCCGCGTAGAAGTGAAATGAAGCTGCGGTGAAGATTTTTTTCATCTTTGATTTCACGTGCTATGAAGAAAAAAATTAAATGTTACTTTCGGATGACGACGTAGCCAATTCTTTGATCGTGGTTTGGGTAAAACCCCCGGTGATTGTTCGAGAAACAAAAGTATTTCACGGTGATATTTGTAAATATCGGAGACCACGATAGTTCGGTTGATTTTATTGGAAAATATTGGAAATAATGAAGATGGCGATCAACAGATATTTTCCAGTTCCTCATTTTTCGACTCATACGTCATACAAATGAAACGCGGTATAACGATTTGTGAAATTTTTCCATCGTGATGTCATAAATTTTAAATAAGATCGTAGTGTTTTTTCAGAACATGAATTGCTATCGCTGGCTTTGCACCTTTTTCCGAGGACAAGTGCGAGGAAATTCTGAAAAAAAAATTATAATTACTAATTAGTTTAGTCATTGAATTGATGAAATAACTGACCTAAGACAACGTGACGAAGGTTATGTTGCCGAAATTTGTGTCATTTATTGAAGATTTTACGATTTTTAAAAATATGATAATAAATTTCTTACCCACGAAATGCCAACTTCGGTTACGAACTTGAATTAATAACGGAAAGACGCATTAATCAACAACGCTCCGGGGGTAAAACCGTAATCTTTGCTATGAACCAGGAATCTTGTGGATTTTTATGACAAAAGAAGGGATGTTAAATGCCCATCATCGATTTGATACCCGATGATAAGATTTTTTTGTAATTAGTACGATGGGTTTGATCTGTCCTGTGATAAGGTTAAATTAATCTTCTAATGCTTCAGGCAATCAAAAGTGGAATTTACAGTTGTAAATAGATATCTATTGACAATGTCTTTCGTATGTTGCGGTAACGTTGGATTACGAAATTTAAATTCTAAATTGTCCAGCTTCCGGTACTTTCAAGGCTTTGATACTGGGTCATTTGCTCAACCTTTTGATTGGCGTTTTTGAAAATAGGTAAATTTTCTAGTTCGATAATTTTGAAAGTTGATTGTACGAAATCTCTACCTTATTGATTCACTTTTATGCTTTCATAAAGGAACTTTGAAATGCACTGGAGAAAATCGAAATCATTCTGTATTGAATATTCAGCGATATGAAAATACTCGTATGAGATTCATTGAAGACAGGCGAAAGAAAACAATGAAAATATTTTCGTTTCAACATCATTAACCTCAAAAGTCCAGGAAGAATTTCGTGCTGTGGATTCCATATTCGGGTTTTTGAGGTTAATGATGTTGAAATGAAAATATCTTCATTGTTTTCCAACGTATTCGAATAAATGTCACAGAACGTTCAATTAGAATATTTTCGAAAAATTCCGTACGTTTTTGGGTATCGAAATGGCCTTGAAATGATGCTCCCATCGAGTTTTCTCCGTATTTTTTAAATTTTCTGTAAACGAGAGACACGGATTTTTGATTGCTTGATTTTGTTTCTTAAAAAGACGCATTTTTTCCCAAAGCATTCACTTTTTGATGATCGACCCCCTTCATTTTCCCTTCTCTATACTGTTACCACCACTCACAACTTTGTATTCTGTCATCTAATTCATTATACCCAAAAAATAAAACTTGAGTTCCAAAAATCGTGAGAAGTGTAATTGGAAAAAAAAGTCATAATTTGTCAAAAAAAACCGCCAAATTTACATGTAAAACATTGAAAATTATGAAAAAACTACAAAAATAATAAAATAAAGTCAACAAATGGAAATGTAAATAATAAGTGGATAAAAATTGATTTTTGACCTTTTATTTTCATTTTTGGAGTGTATTCGATTGTTTTTTGTTGGTTTTTCTCACAATATTTTGGCATTTTTTTTGGATTAAAGATCATCTTATATTAATTTTATACTTTTAAAACAATTTTTAAGCATTTTTCATCGTTTTTTTTGCTTTCCTATATTTTTTTGATACTTTTCATCTGATTTACGATTTTTTTTGGATTAATTCCTCAATCTCTATTTCTGTAATTTAATTTTTACTGACTTTTTTTTACTTTATTTTCATTTTTAGAGTGTATTTAGTGATTTTCGTTTTTTTTTACAATTTTCAGTATTTTCTATGGCATTTTGTTTTTTATTAAAGATGATTTTATATCAATTTTACACTTTTTAAACAACTTTCAAGTGTTTTTCATTTTTTTGGAGGGACTTTTTACTTTTTTTTTCGTTTTTTTCAGCTTTTCAATCTTTTATTCTTCTTTTTTGAAAGATGTGTATATGATTTACGATTTTTTTCGACTAATTCCTCAATTTTTATTAATTTTTTATTTTCATTTTTATTTTTGGAGTGTATTTAATAATTTTTTTGTTGTTCTTTCACAATTTTTAGTATTTTTATAGTCAATTTGAAGCCTATTAAAAAAGTAAATGATAACTTTTTTCAATTTGATATTTTTAAAACAATTTTTGCGCGTTTCGAAGGGTCAATGCGTCTCAAGTTTTCTGTAAGGATCGAATATTTAGCTATTCCTCGGGGAAATTCCTCTACTTAGTTGTTGCTCCACAATGTGGCACCACTCGAAAAACACACAAGAAACATTAATCTTCACGATGGCAAACTCCAACATCTCCGTGACAACCAAAATTGACGACCTTATTCGACATCATCGACCATCTAAACGGAAACCACGGCGTCCTCGTCTGCGGACCACGCTACGGGAGATGGCCGCATACAGACTACGTGGAAAATCATTCTCGTAAATATCACAGCAGACGAATCTCTGGTAATTAAATACCATCCATGATAATATCTTGATTATAGTAATCGAAACAAGGTGAAATTTTTCGCGTTCGGAATTCGTTCATAAATAATACACAGAAGAGTACGCATGCATATTATAGAAACTAGAAAATAGAAATCTTTAATGCGGATAAATTAATTGGTAATTCGTCGTCGGATGGCCGGCTGCGTTTAATACGTGAACGCGAGCACGCTACGTATAGACGATAATTAAAGACCAAAATCAGAGTATTATTTTCAATCGGTGAGAAAAATATTGGCAACGTGATTTTCGGCGTTTCCTTCCGAAACGCGTATTACAAAGTGGAAACGCGATAGAGATAATCGGAGAAGAAACCTAGTACAACGGAAAACACCCGCTCGTCTGTTCTTTTTTTATGAATTAAAAGCAAAAAAAAAAATAAGAACGAAGCTGATTGGACGTTAACCGCCGACTACTTTCGAATACCGGATGCATTAACACAAACTGGATTCAGGTAAACGGTAGCTCGACGTCGGTAACGAATTTCACAGCTCGAACTAAGTAAACAATCGATTTACGTGTATAAACACTCGGACAGGTAATAAACACTTTTCATCTCGACACTAGGCAATGTTTATACAACTGCGGGACGGTTTTTATTAGGACCGAGAATATTGGAAAATTCTTTCAGCCGTTAAAATTCGTCACCGCGATGACGTATACGGCCGTGCGTAATACGTCGTGTGAAAAAAATTCTCACTTTCACTCTTTTTCGCCATATTGCGGCGTTTTTTCCACGTATATCGGTGAAAGGAACAATAGATCGGGGAAATATTCAAACGAGTACGTGTTAATTTCACCCGCACGCGGTTTGGCGTAATTACGAACGTACGACTTGTTACGTCGTCTAATTAAGCAAGTGACGCGGGCAGAGGGTACGAAAAAGAGTAATTACTTGATGCGGAATATCACCAATTTCCGTCATGGCCGGAAACCTCCGTCGATACGACACGGCGGTGCGTACGAACCCGCGTGTATTTTCGTCGCGACATTAACGATTAATTTTTATACAGAAATTGGCGAAATATAAAGATCATGGAAAGTATATGTGGATATTTTAATTACACCCTGAGTCGACGTCGTTTACCCCGAATAACGAACTTTGACGAGATGACAATAACACAGGAAATTATTCGCGTGGACGTGTGTAGTGTGTATCCACCGTGATAATATGTACCTTTCGACTTGGTAATTAAGAGCGATATGCGTTTGGTAAATGCAGACTTGCCCATTGACGAAACGCTTCGGAGATCGTTGTTTGGGGTGAAAGTACGATGGCCGTTATGAAAAATACGTTATGCATCGGCCAAACAAAACGATGATGGAGCGTCTGCTCGACGAAGATATCGCGGAACGATAATGGAATTTTTTTATCGCGAATACGCTAACTCAGCAATATTCTAGGATATTTTGCATTATACGTGGAATCAACGTCGACGATCCGAGAAGACAAATGTGTTGCGTAAGCGATATACATTGTGATAATTTGATATCTGTTGACAATTGTTTCGAATATCAAACGTATTTCATTTTGTATCCGTCGTAACGTATTATGACAAAGGAGTAATCAGAATTATCAAAAAGGAAACGCGTACTGATTTTTAGTTACAGAAACGAAGGTGGAACCGACGTAAAAATTGAGCAGCAAAGGAAATTAAACGTAATTGTCGACGGTGGAAATATGAGAAATTACAACAGACAAGAGGTAGATTTCCTGCGTTCAATCACTCGTTATGTTGATTTACTGCGGCGCACGGCGGATTTAAGAGAAAAGGTCCAGAAAGCGAATGAGGACGATAGCTCGATGACGGTTTTAGCAGCTTTTGTGTGTATTTTTCGGTCGTCGAAGAACTATCGAGTTGCACGCGATGGAGAAGATTTAATCTAGAAATATTGTAACGTGATCTATGACGTCACCTTATGAAGGTGCATTTGATAAGGTGCTTCAAGGTGCGCGATTTTTTAAACAAAAGCAAATCATTCGACGCAAGGCCGACGGAAGCGGTGGCGCAAAGGTGCATGTGCACCTACTGGAGTATCCGGCCTGGTGCATTGCACCGGGCTGGCAGATTTCAAACAAAATCTTTTTGTAAATAAACAAAAAAAATACGGAACTCTATCATTGAAAAAATATGATGATTCGTACCTAATTCTTTATTTAGTTCAAATGAAAATGAACACTTTTCGCGATAAGGTATTAATGACAAAACATGCCCAGAAATGACCAAAAAAACGGGCAAAAATAGACAAGAGTAGTGAAAAAATGGACAAAAATGATGCAAAGAAGAGAAAATTAGTTTCACCTTGAATTCGAAACACTTCTGGACATTGATCCCTGACTCAAATAAACTAAAACTGATTTAAAGAAATAGCTCTCAACGGTCAGACTATGAGGATCTCACTAGACGTTTTCAAGTAATATTGACCCGTCTGCGAGTAGGACATTGCAACCTTACTCATCAACATCTTTTCCTAAGGTAGCTGGCTCCAGTGTGCTCGGTCTGTAATATTACGACAATAGTTTCGTATGTCCTCCTAACCTGTCTGATTTGCAATTTCCTTCGATCAAGATACCTTCCTGCCAATCCTACTCTTCTGATCCTTTCCAATAGTTCTAATCTCGTTTACCTTTTCTTCTTCTAGAGGGACAGTGGTCTCCACCGTTTAATCTAGAAATTTCTACGATTACCGTGCCTCTAACTGCAGAGTTGTATACGACACGTTAAAATAATAGTAGTGATAATAACGTTCTTGTAATTTTTTTCAAGCCAAGAGATATATTTTACTACGTAAGAAAATGAAAGAGGCCCGGCCATGATTTGATGATAGCAGATCATCATTTTTGGTTAAAGATGTGCAATTTCATTGTGGATATTTTTTTGACAGAAGAATTGGGTGTTTATAAATTAATTATCGCGTTAAAATGAATAAATGACATCATAAGTCTTATTTCATTGTAAATGAATGACGTCATCATAACGTGAAAATGATTTGGAGGGATTTAAAAAGAAAATGGGATCTGAATAAACTTGCTGAACAGATTTTCCAAAGTATTTATGTAGATTGATGACATCATCCTGAGTAATTCATGGAATTTTTAGGGGATAAAAATGAATGGTGTGGAACCTTGATCAATTCAACCTGTGACGTCATATCAGTAATGGGGATTAAAAAATCTAAGAAAGGAAATTGATTTCTATAATTTCGCGAAGTCAATTTTGTATCATGACAATTTTGAATTGATCAGTGAAGACATAAGTTCAATTTTGTAGTGAACCGATGACGTCATCATTATCTTTTAGATGTTTGTGCGTTTGAAAAAAAAAAGGTAAATAGTCTCCCTTTCCATAAAATCAAACGGAAATGATTTAATTCAACTAAAATACTTATAAAAAATAAAAAATTAATAAACTCGGTATAATCGAAAAATTTAAACAAATTTGTTGGTAAATATGTACGAGTAGTTTTGCAAATTTTTTCATATTAAATCGATTTTTTTTTTAATTTCCAGATATTTTTGGAGCTTTTTAATGATAATTTTTCGGTAATTTTTTTATTTTTCATAATTTTTTACCAATTTTTTCACACTTTAAAACGATTTTTTTATAAAAATTAATTTTTTTTTCAATTCTCAGATATTTTTGGAGCTTTTTTATGATCATTTTTCGATAATTTTTTTTTACAATTGCTTAAATTTCTGCCAAAATTTGCAGTTTTCCTTTGAAGTATAAATGGCATTTATTTGTGCAGAGTCGGTATTTATTCTGTGAGAAGAGAGGGGGGGGGAATTCTAAGACACTGAATAACCAACAACAACCTTGAGAATTTTTACGAAATTTTAAACGAACTTTTCATGACATTTAATTAATTTTATTTATTTTTTATCGGAGTTTGGTTAAATTTTTAAAAAATTTTTCATTTATCTCTTACCCCCTCCCCTCCTCTCGCTACTTATTCGTCACAGTACCATTTACAACCAGATTTCGATTTATTACTCATCATTAACTTTGCAAGCAAGTCTATATGACGAAACGAAAAAGAATCAATTTTTCTCCGACCCAAGGCAACCTTGAACACGACAAATATCAACATGTTTCCATCATGTAGTGACCACCAAAAACCACTCACAAGGCTTATCCGTATACGGACAAAAATGCACCACTTGATATGTAAATCATTCGTAATACTTCATTACTCATATCATTACAACCTATCTCGAAGTAATTTCACTCGACGGGAAGTACAAGCCAACCTTAGTTAAACCTCCGAAGCACACTTTTTAATATCACATCTGATAAATAAATTAAAACACTCGTCACTTGTACAAATAACCCACATTTCGTGTATGTATCTCACCCCTTAAACAGACCGTTGGTTGTATCGCGTTTAAATAAAGTCAACTTGGGTCTCACAATGGTAATATTTGTAACACTATTACACAACATAACAATGTACGATCGTCTACAATACACAATGCAACCTTACAGAGCATACGGTACATCGAGATATATTAATTTTGACCGCATCGTCTGTGTGTATGTTGATACCATCCAACACAAGATGGGTATTCGCGGCTTGGCCGCGAATTCCTCGCGCTCGTATATGAAAAACACTCATGCAAAGCATATGCAATCATGCTGCGAACGACCACAATGGAACGTATATTACTTCACATTACTCATACGTTTGTGGTCGTAATTGATCCGGTTTTCTTGAAAATATCTCATATTACCACGTCTCCGTTTCTCGTTTCTTTTTTCGAAGCTTCGTTCGGTTTTCAAAAGCAACCCATAAGGTTTTGTTTTAACAATCGAATTATTCATCAATTACCATTCGAGTAGCTGTGCGATATTCGCAAAAGGAAGTCGTTCACAATTGGTAATTATGTCGGCACGTTGGATATGGAGCAATTGTTGAATAATCGGAAACGAACAATACGAATTGTGTGATCTTCCTTTTACGACGGATTTTTGCACTTTTTTCCATTTCAATTTTCCGCTGATACAAAACGTTGATAATTCAACCGATGCTCGATCGTTTCACTATCGTAATAATCCAGTTAAGGTTACTAGGACGTGGAAAAAAGTTTATTACCGTAATAAGCGCTTTGTTTTCGTAGTAATACCAGTTGGTATTGACTACCTTGTATATTCCTCGTTCGACGCCGCGTTTTATTTCGCGTCGCGTACCGAAATCTCGCGGAGTCGCGGCGTATACGAAATCTTGGCGGGTGAAAAATTTCAACTCGAGAAAACTCGAAAACCAGATTGCCCAGACGTATTCTAAAATAGGTAAAGGCGGAGGGTCGTCCGGGCAGGTGAAATAGCTAACAGGCTGAAGGAAATATTGGAAACTTTTTATTACAAACTGGTATCGCACATACGACGCATCCTATCTCTCGGGCCTGAACCATTTCCAGAACCACGCACGAAGAAGGCCACGTCGTGAACCGGTTTTATTACCACATCGTGCGTTTTACCAACTCCGCGCTTCTCGCCGCAGCCGCCATGTTCACACGCAACGATTAAACGCGTGATGAAATGCGCGCTAACCCGCCAGTCAATAAAATTATCATAATACCAGAGCTCGAGTATTGGAAAACGTCTCGTGTACTGACCGTTGCCGCGGCTTTTTTTCACACGGTGATTCCGTCTGGTTTGGGGTCCGTTTCAACGAGTCGTACCGAAATTAACCTTCAATTTTCAACGTAACTTTCGGTACAGTTTCGCCTTCAGCAGCATCCACCAACGTGTTTCCAATTGGCTAATCCGGCTGTAGAATCTCTGCGTCCATGGGCGAAGCTAGCAGAGCCTACGGATGCTATGGTATCCTAAACCCTTCTCAGCCCTTTTCAACGGAACTGGAGTAAATTAATGAAAAAGTACCGTACAGCTATCCGTGTATTACTACAGTTTCCTTTGGCGAGGTTGAAGTATTTGCATATGAATGGCAGAAATTCGAATCACGTCAAATGTCTTCTATTGATGAAAAAGTGATTTTATTGGAGTATTGCGTGAAACGCCAAGTCGCCAATCGGAGGCCCCTTCTTTTTTCAGTTCCATTTGCAATTTATTGACCCAAACTGTTCACATTTTATCACAAAAATGAGGAATTTTTACCCTTTCTTGGGAACATTTAGAGCACAGTTTGCAGTAAAATTATCGGAAATCTGATGAAAAAAATTGTGTCGATAAAAATCATTACCCAAAAATCCCCCCTCCCTTGCGCGATTAACAATACGAAAAAATAAATTGATGAATTCTCTTTTTGTAAGAAAATTGTGTTTAATACGCATTATTAAAAATTCACGTTTTCGATTTCTTTGAGTAATTTTTTTTTTCAACTTGGAAAATTGCAATGAAATCTGTGACCCTAGGAAAATCTGTCGATCCAAGTATGTGGCTACTTCGCTCAGGAATCTAATCAAAAGGGATGTGGGTGTTTGAGAGGTTTTAAAAACTATTAAAATTCGGCAATTTTCGTTCATATTCGCAAATTAACATCGATTTAACTAATCAGACCGCAAATCGATCGAATTTTCTCAAATTGATTAATGGATAGCTCTAGTTTTGAGGACAGAATTAGGGTGAGACTCTCGAATGATTTTTTTTGTAAATTTTTTCATGATATAACAAATTGTATGTAAAAGCCCCTTGAAAATTATAAAAATTACACATTTTTATAATAAAATGAAAAAAATTTTGTATTTGCTCCTCTTTGGCAATTTTTTCTTACTTGAAAATTCAATTTAAACGCCTACAAATTATGATGTTTTTTTTTAAAATTAAAATTAAAATAATAAAATTTTTTGTATTTGATAAAAAACATAAAAAATGTAATCTTTTCGAAAATTAGTCGAATTTCACGCGAAAAAGTTGGAATTTTCCAAAATTTTCTTCCCCTTTGCTTATAAAAAATTACTTGACTACGTTTCTGATTTTGCTTGTGCATAAATGCGGCTCTGCCTAATATTGTATTTTGAAATTTCCTATTTTTAACCATTTTAGGAATATTTAACCTCCATGAAAAAAAACGATTCATCTTCTACGGTAAACCGGAGCAAAGGCCAATAACAGAATTACGCAATGATACGTCATGACGTTGGAAAAATCCATTTCTTTGGTGTTCGATTCAACCGCAGTTCAGCCGTGTCACTGAAATCATCTAGCAACTTCTATTGTTACGTTCGACTTTCATGGTCTTTTTTTTTTAATCGAAGTAATCACACAAGGCTTCTTCGTTTCGCATTTTTCACGCTTTATTAGTGGAGAATACTTCTTTAAAAATACGATATATACCTTGGGTATATTTTTCAGCTCCGGCAAACGTATTCTTCACGTTCGTTTTAATTATCACGGCTCGATAATAAATTGACTACACTATTGCCAGGTCGGCTGTACTTCATCGTGGAGTAAATAAACGTACAATAGCGTCGTTCCACCTTTACGAATGGTATTCTACTACATCGTGATACATCTATACACGGTTTCACTGTCATCGTACGTCGTCGTATAAATAAGCTCCGAAAATGCTCGCTCGAGATAACATCATTTTAAATATATCCAAACCAACCCTCGCGATATAAACATTTTGCTTTTCCATACAATAAAGGGTGTCCTCGTACGGGACTCCGAAAGGTGTTAGCTATATAATGCGAACAAATGGAAGGAAAATTCGTTAAAAATCCGACCAGGGAGTCCGATTATAAATTCGATGATAGCGCGTATAACAAGAATGTATCGTTCGGTTTTTCGTGTTGTACTCATTGCATAGTCGATTTTTTATTACCCAAAGCAGCCCGTCAAACTGTCGGCCTTTTTGTAATATTTCAGTGGCTTATGGGGCCATCTCATTTACGATACTTTTAAGCGAACGCAGCGCGAGGTAATTGAAAATACCTAAATTAGCATTTTTTCTCCACGTCTCCGCCTTTTCTTCGCGTGCGCGTATGCTTCGGAAAACTCGGTAATTAATTTCCTCTCTTCGTTGTATTTTCGTCGAGCAAGTCTCATGTGACAGTACAGCGATTTATATTTTCATTAACTGCGATGCCTCTCGGTACCATTTTTTTAATCTTCGGTACGCGACGTCGTTAATCGTAGTCAAAATGTTTCCGCAGCATATGCCTTGGCGGCGCGGTAACCATATAATGGGAAAATAAGTTAAATGGCTAGTAATTATTTTTATTCCGGTTCAATGGCGAGCATCTCTTGTTATTTTTTTTTGCTTTCAGTCAAAACATTATAGCAGATACGTTCTCACGCGTGCGTTGCATCGTTTATACGCCTATATAGCTTCTGGTTGTACTCTTCGCGGTGATACGTACACAGAGGGTATTACCCATTAAACGTGCAGATCGCGGAAAGTCGTAGCGTACTTATGGTTTGTGTGCGTGTACATGTACTTGATCCCGATGATCGTGTCTTAGAAAAAAATAATAATACAACGAAATATATGTACGACCGAGGATTCGAAAATTACGCTAAACAAATCGCGCCGGTACACGTTCGAATCACGAGATTTTTCTCCCGTCCCGATGGTCTGACTTGTTCACTCTCCGCCCACGAATTAGTCTTAAATGGCTGGAAATGCTTGGAATAGTTGCTAATTTTTCTTTCTTTACTTTCTTTTGCTTTGTCGTGATTTTTTGAGAGTTATTTGATTATTTGTTTTCAAAATTCGACCTTGAGATGAATCGAGTTTATGTAGTATTGTCTAAAAATCATAAGCATCGCAGTGGGATCATTGCAGGGAATTTTAATTAAAAAGTATCAGCTTTTCCGTTCTAGGATCAAAAATTAGCTTCAAAAGCGTGTTATTGAAATTTTTCAACACCCTAAATATCAACTTAAAATTTTCAATAAGCTTTAAAAATTATCGGAAAACCGCTAATTCGTCTTTCCTTGAAGCACAAATCACGGATTTACTTTATTTCGAGAAAATTTAATTTTTTCAAAAGAAATAATTTCTAAATTCGTCATAAAAATCGATTCGAGTCAGTTCGAATCGGTTCGAGTCGGTTCGAGTCAATTTGAGTCGGTTCGAGTCAATTTGAGTCGGTTCGAGTCAGTTCGAGTCAATTCGAGTCGGTTCGAGTCAATTCGAGTCGGTTCGAGTCAATTCGAGTAGGTTCGAGTCAATTCGAGTCGGTTTGGGTCAGTTCGAGTCGATTCGAGTCAATTCGAGTCAGTTCGAGTCGATTTGAGTCTATTCGAGTTGGTTCGAGTCGATTAGAGTCAATTCGAGTCAGTTTGAGTCGGTTCGAGTCAGTTCGAGTCGATTTGAGTCAGTTCAAGTCAATTCGAGTCAATTCGAGTTGATTTGAATCGGTTCGAGTCAGTTCGAGTCGGTTTCGAGTCGATTCGAGTTGATTCGAGTCAGTTCGAGTGGATTTGAGTCAATTCGAGTCGGTCTTTGAGCAGAAAGTGCCTTATTCGTTTTTTGTTTCATAAGTGATGTATGTGACTCGTCCGAAGGACGGGTATTTCAGTTTGTTGAATGAAATAAACTAGAAAAATTACCTCAAATTTACTATATGTCTGTTTATTAAATTGATCTTCGAGTGTAGAGGGGTGCTTGTAGAGGGGTGCTTGTAGAAGGAGGGGCGAGGGGTTTAAATTGGACGGTATATCCATCAAATACTAGTAGTTTCCACTTCTTTTTTTAAATTGTGGTTTTACTTTTACGAAAAGCTGTAAAAATTGGATTTAAAGTAGGAAAATGTGAAAAAAATAAAAAGTAAATTTTATTTGTCTTATTACATCAAATTTTCTTTAAAAGAAATCAGTTTCGACAAATTCGATTGTTTCGATTTTCTTCACAATACGACGAAATTTCATTTCACATCTTCATGAAAAATAAGCAAAAAATACCTGATGTTTTTACGAAAAACGTATTAAACTTTGATCTAAATTACACAATTATTTCTACAAGACAATGTATGTTTTCTCTATTGTTTCTTTCATAATTTGTATTCGTTTGTTTGTTCGCAACGAATTTTTCAACGAAGCGTGAAAAATTTTATTTCAATGGAATTAAAAATACAAAGGTCGCCTCAAGCCTCAGTTGCTGTGCATGGCGAAAATTTAATAAAAAAAAAAAAAAAAAAAAATACAAAGGGAGAAATTTTTGTTGGAATTTAAAACACTTAATTTCGTTTGAATTTTCATCGAACGAGTGAGTTATTCAGTTGAAGTGAAGTTGAAAAATCAAGAACAAAAAAGAATTAATTAGGGATTATAATGTCGTTTCCGAAGTAACAACTTTCATTTGTACGTTGAAGTCGGCCGAAAAAATTTTCAAGTTTCGAATTTCGCACAAATTAACGAGGTAGTTATTTTTTCAGAGTAGTAAAAAAATAATCGCGAAATTGACTCGTTATGTCGTGTCGTGTAGATGTAAAAACCGCGAACATAATTTTTTCGAGCTTTAATGAGATCAACCCCTGGCATCGTGTTGATAATTGAATAAAGTTTTTATTAAAAAAATTATCCGATGTTTGAGCTAATTTTGGCTCTGTTCACGAAACTTAGACAAAGGCTGGGAGTTCATCGTAGTGGAAAAAAAAACTCGGAGGGTGATATTCGTTCGAGAGTAATAGATATCGAGGGAATTATATGACGCGATGAAGGCCGGGAGTCGCGGGGTACGAATAAAACACCGGTGTACAAGAAAGTCGTAAATAAAAATAAACTTACAAGATGCTGAAAGGGGCTTTTTGAAATCCCGCTGGAGTTCATTATAGAAAAATTCTAGCGTGAAAATGCATTTTCTACCGTTTACGTATATAACACACATGGGTTAAAGTTTTGTTATAAAAGGAAAAAAAAAGCTCGCGATATGTGTAAGGTAATTCTTTTATCCGCGGACTAAATAAGTTCTATATCATTTTCGCAGGCCGTAAAGGCGATGATATTTGAAAAATTTAATAATCGAGATGAAAATAAGCAATTTTTGGTACTCGGGGTGTTCGCGTCCGTAGGGCGAGTCGCGGCTAATATATAAGGATTGTATTTTGAAAAGATTACGAAATACGTTTTCCTTATATTTTGTAAGCCTTTATAATGCGCGCGGACAATAAGGATTTTTTTTCCTTCCTCTTTAAATTTTTCGTTTCGCGTTGAGGTTTTTAAAGTTATTATACAAGATCATAAAGACGCAGGATATCTTACACAATTGTACACGCTGGTGATTTATAGTTTTTGCAGCTGCTTTTATATAAGAGAAACGATAATACGCGCTTGCTTCCCACAGGATTTGATACATACGGTTTTTAGCCTTATATTTTGATTTGCTCGAGTTAAAAAGGAAAAAGAAATATTTCTCGGGGTTTGAATATAATCTTCTTACGTATCTGAATATAAGTGGTGAGATTTCCCCGGGAAAATTTTTCGACGAGTACGAGAGGCGAAAAGTACCGCGGGCTCGTCGCGGTATTTTTTTTGGAACTCGCCGCAGCCAAAGCGTCGATGCCTGGAGTGTTTTTAATTCGGAATCGAGGACCGTAATCAATGATCGAAATACGTGGTATTTTAATAGGTGGCCGAAATAGTGATATTCGGTGCAAGTCAATCGCCTCGGCTTCGGTTTTTTAATTTTTTTACCTCGGTTTTTGTGCGAGGCTAAAAGAGCGTGAATTGGAATTGTCATCGAGGCATTAAAATAATGGTA